>JZKD02S2279521.1:534103-553405 GCA_000966675.3 Picea glauca
AATGTCTCCTTGGTATATATAGGAGACTAGGAGGTATAATTAGAACTAATGGCCTAAAGCCAACATAAATAAAATAACATTACTAATATAATATGCCCCAATTAAGGGGTAATGATCCAATATTAGGGATTAACATTGCATCTATATGAAATTTAAATTCCAAAAACTTTCGTGCCATATCCTACTGCTTTCATCAACATGTGTAAGCAGTAATGCATAATCTGGTTCAATAAATTTTGAAAATGTGTAGAGTCTGGATTGATGATTTACCTCACTCGTAGTAACTTTGGAATTGGTTTGCATGTCATAGATATCCACAAAATTAGGTGTGAATACTACTCTCTTCCCAGTGCCATAGTTTTTAATCTGATACACGGAAATAAGATTGACAAAAAGTTTGGGAACGTGTAGCACATTCTTGAAGCTTTCGTTTGTAAGTTCAACTCTTCCTTTGTCGGTGACTTCGACTAGAGAGTCATCCCCCATAAGAATATGAGGAACTTTTCATGATTCCAATGAAGAGTATATTTTCTTTGTGTATTCCGTGTGTTGTGATGCACCTGAATCTACAATCTAAGCATTGAGAGAGAAGTTAATGGAAATCAAAGCATGGATAGAATTACCTTTCTTGGGGTTTAGATATTATGGCTTCTTCTTCATGGAACCCTCAAGGATGCGATATCCAAGGTTTTTTTTCTGAATTATTTGTGCCATTTGATCTATTTTTTTATGCATGCATGCAGATTCTGGATGGAATACTCATTTGTAGTAAGTGCATTTCTCCCCTTTTCTTCCCTTTTCACCTTTTGATCCGGAGGAGTCGTTGAAGGGTTTTGAGTACCCTTCCTTATTTGGATTTCCATGTCCCTTCCATTTTAATTTGTGTTTATATTTATGATTTTGGTGACTGCTACCATATTGCACAGCAAGTGCATGCACCTTTGAGCATTTGATTTTTCCCATATTGATGAGTTTGGTATGCTATTGCATCAGAGACTCGATAAAGGCCTCAAGAGAGGGAATTTGTAGGTATCTCCAGAGGTAATCCTAACTGAATGAATTGTGGATACAAACAATTATTATTCCGGACCAATTTTGGAAACAATGGTGGGAACCATTTGTTTCTCCTCCTTAGATTTATCAACCCTAGAAGCCTTGATTTACGAGAACAAATCCTTATATTTGGTAAAAATATATTGGATATCGTAGAAGGTTTTTGGATCCAAAGTGAGAAATTCCACCTCGATTATATGTCCCCTCATCTCTTCATGTTCTCCAAAAATTCCTTCCATTGTGGTCCAGACTTCATTGGGGGTTTTATAGGAGGATATGTGAAAGAGGAGCTCAGGAGAAATGAGACTACAAATAGTTCCATATGCTTCATCCATCTGATTTAGATACTTGGATTTTTATATGGCTGATGTAGGTTCAATCTCTATGTCCATGTTTAACTTGTATAATCATTTGCATCGAAGATGCATTACCATCCTATCCTTCCATGCAAATAAATTGTACGATGTAAGAATCAATTCTTTTGGAAATTCCATTTTCACGTTGTCTTCAATATTCGGTACCTGCAAAAAGAGTCTGGTGTGTCTTTTTCCTAGAAACACGTTGACTCTTATACCATGTAAATGTGGATGAACTTGGAAAGATAAGATATAGATATTAAAGTAGATACAAAGTTTGCAGAAGAAATGAGAAAAAACATAAATGAGAGAGAGAATCAATAATTGTATTAGCTAAATGAATGAATGATAAATTACACATGATATACTCTGTATAAATCAACTAATGCACACTGGAAGAGAATCCAATGCACCATAGTGGTGTTCTAGAGTGATGTTGACACACACCGACAGTTACGAGAGTTAACTTCCACCTAGTCTGAGTTAACTAGCCTCTCAGTCTTTAGTTAACTAACTAAAAAAGAGTGAAGTGAGGGTAATGTGCTAGTGTGGTGATAATCCCAGGGATAATTTGCATTAGAAGTGATGATCCCAATGCTACATGGTGATGGAACCATTGTGGCATCAAGATTCCACTCAACTGATCCAACTAAAGTGTGAACTGAAGAGAATATTCTCCTAGAATGTAGGAAAAAGAATATTCTCCCTAAACTATAAGAGACTGAATAATGACTAATAAACATAGGGAAAACCTTAGGAAAAAAAAATCCTAGGTGTGTGTGAAGTATCTTCAACAAAAATGACTCCACATGAGATATGTACTGGTAAGAAAAACTCTTTGACACATATCAACTTTTTTTGTTGTGATGCTTATGTACACATTCCAAAGGAACATAAGACTAAGAGGGATAAAAAGGATGAAAAAGGTATCTTTATTGGCTATAAACATGGTTTTAAAGGTTATAATATTTGGAACCCAGAAACTAAGAATGTAGTGTATAGTTGAGGTGTGGTATTTAAAGAAGTGAAAGATGTTGTGAAACAAGAAGTCCTACCAAGGGAGGAAAAAACAACAAAAAGAGAGTTTGAATTGAAGGATAATGAATCAGAACCTATGAAAAAATAGCAATCAGAAAAAGAAGAACCTCATACACCAACATTGATGAGATTGGTTCAGGAAATAAGGAAATTGAAAAGATATAATCCACCTAATTCATTTTCAAAATTTTCATTGTGTATTATTGATCATGATCCTAGAACTGTGTGACCCACAACAATTCCCATTCAATTTTTATAATTTAGGAAAATTGAATGAAACCCCCTCCCTACTAGATTTCTACCTAACTTAATAACTAAGGAACACTAGATTCTAAGGTTTGGATATCATGAGAAGTGGAGGTTTTCCTAGTATCATTATTGGTCACTAAACTTACCTAATGTCCCTTAAACCCTCATGTCTAACTTTCCACAAGGGATTAATCCTAACTTGCTAAGCTAGTGCAAATATTCAATATAATGTTGACATCTTACTTACTAGTATTACTTACCTATGCTCCAATATCCTATTAAAATTATTATGAAAGAAACATTGTGACGAATCCTCAACAATTATCACAACCATCGATGACTATTTTCTAATGACCCACGAAGCACAATATTGCAAGAAATCGATCGTGGGAAATTCAAAATGAGAGAGCATTTTTACCAAGAGTTACAATCACCCGCAAACCATAAAAAACATACTTTTGTGGAATAACGGTTCACGAAGATTCATAAAAACTTTCCTAAATATATTCTCTACCTCCTTGCACACCACATTCCCGAATAGCCTACAAATTCCCTTCACCAAATTATGATAAACCAAAAAGGTATCCACATACTACACTTGATCAAATATGCAAAGGAGACCATGTGAAATATCTCATGTCACCATGAGACCATTCACCTATGAATAAAACACACCCACGAGCCACAAGATACAAAGGTCGTGTCCTTTCCAACCTGTATTATGAAAAGGTCGCTCAAACATGTGTTGTTTCCCATCTATGAAATAATTACTAAAATTAATTGGATTAATTATTCGATGACTGATAAGTTGGATACAAGGATGAGACTTTATCATTCATGTGATCGGTATTAATAGCTAAAGGTATATGAATACCAAGTAGTTATGTGTCATATCTCTTAGGGTAGATGATTAATATTTGTGAATTAAAGTTGCTCATATGATACATTTTAAGAACTTACGTATTTGTAAATATTACAAGCCACATAAATAAAAGAATGTCTAGAGCTGTAGGGAAAATAACCCGAACTCCACAGTTAGTGATGGCACCTCGATCAATAAGATCAAACATGATGAAAGCATCTAATACCAACACCACATAGGAATTTATGGTTGCAACACATGGGGAGAAATATATATTATATTCTTTAGTGGGGAATTCCTATAGAACGACGTTGACCTCAATGTATATCCGAATATATAGAAGAGCAACATCCATGTCATTGTCGCTCAACCTGCATTCCTACCTTATATAAAATTTCCTAGATGGGCATACATGAATGTGAATACATAGGCATAGGTTATCACCAACATAAATGGGAATTTCATTTCTCCTTTAAGTCCATGATTTTCTCACAAGATTTATAAGATACCAAATCCATTGGTATTTTTGGACAAGGGATTTCTAGAGAAATTTACTATGGAAAAGTTGAAGACACTAAATATCATTTAGGATTGGTGGGACAAGGAAACTCCCTTCACTACCAATCTCAACATGGTATACAATACCCATTATTTTAAACCTCCATATCATTTATTGATTTCCATGATATGCACATTGTGTGGGAAGGAGAATTGCATACACTTCAAACAAGAATGGAAAACTGCGGTGTATGTAGTACCAAAAATCAGAGTGGTATTCAATTGTGTGTTGATATTATTAACCAACTTCTTCCTCAATGTCCAGGAGACTCATAAATACAATCAACAAATTTTTATATGTCTTCCTTACTTATTGATGATGTTTGTGGATATGTCCCTAATCAAGAAATGGGTTGGAATTGAAATATAGACTCACCCCCTATTCATGTATATTTCTCTGAAATATGGAAGAGTTGGTATTATGAATTGTTATATCAAATCTGTGATTACTTTAATTCACCTATGTATCAACTATTTTTCAGCTAGAACCTACAAAAAATATCATCTAAAGCACTAGAAACCATGCAGGAAATAACATATTGGTATCTGGAAAATAATTACACCTTCATTCGTGTGTACATATGTAGTTCCCCACAAAATATATTTCCTAGGTATGTTTTTGATAAACTTATGGCTATAGAGGTGTCATACTAAATAATGGAAGTTGGCGTAGCAACTTACGTTTATACAATGAACAAGAGGAGTTGGCCTAGTTTCCTGATCACGTTGGGAAAATCCACACTGTTAAATCTCACACATGTAGGGCGTTAGCACCATGATTTTTATAGCTATATTTAGAGATTTGTCCAAAATTTTCAAAGTCATTCCATGATCTTGGGAAAATCAAGACATTCCTAGATTAGTCATAGTTAGTGTATCAAGGTTTATGAGGTTAGTAATCAAATAAAGGATGACTTGAAATGTTAGTAAGGGGTCTAGCTATAAGTTGGTTTAAAGGGTGTATTGTATTTTTCATAAAACACCATCATAAAAGGCAAAGAGTCAAGAGTGTAAATTCCATCATGTTCAATTTGTAATGGTCCACTTTCCTAAGTCTCGAATGACATTAAAAAGTGGGAAATTATGTTCTAAGGTCAAATCATAGGTTAGGCTGAATGTCAGGTCAAAAGGTAATATGGTTCATTAGCACCTATCACGAGGTTATAAAAGGAACAATCATGGCACTCCATGTCATTTGTACCTTCACAAACTTCAAAAGTGTACCCATTGCACAAGTTCATTGCGCAAATCCTTAACTTTCCTTAAAACGTCTTGTCATTATGGATAACCACTTCCATTTCAAAATTTCATCCCTTATCCATTTGAGCATAAATATTGGCCACCTTTTGTTTTTATCCATCGCCTCCAAGATCTGTGCATTGTCCATAACCTCTCTAACAAGTTCCAAAGTTCTCTGCTGTGCAAACTCGGTGTGTTGATATTTTCTATGCAAAACTTTCAAACTGTTTTTTGCTCCACATTCTCCATTTGTTTCAATCATTGTTCAAGAGCCTTTCTTGGAGCCCATTACAAGTTAGCCTCTTAAAACAAATTTCTTTTCACATAACTAGCTTTACTTCATTTGAGCTAAACTCTAGTCATCCTTGTTGTTGTGCCGCGTTTTCTACTACTGTTCGTTGTTGCGCCGAGTTTTCTACTATTATTCGTTGCTTCTCTACTTTTTCTACTATTGTTCATTGATGTGTTGAGTTTTCTACTATTTTTTGTTGTTGCGCCTAGTTTTCTACTACCAATTCGGTTGCTATGCATATTTTTCTGTTGCTGCATGTTTTTGCGCACCACACAAAACTCACTATTTTCATTTGTCGTGCAAAGGTTATTTCTCTCGTTTGATGCAAATAGGTTACTATTTCCATTTTTCGTTTTGCAGAGGTTATTACAATATATTGTTGCACACTTGCAGTTCACATAGGGTTGACATATATCAACATCATGAAAACTCCTCAACGAAAAATAAAGAATGTAAGAAGCGGGGAAGTTGTGGGGTTTGAGCCATAGAGTTTAAATTTGGTAATCGTAGACCCAACGATCAGGGTGTCCTTTGAACAAGTTGGATTCATGAAATTCTATAAAAGGTTCAGGGGTATAATGTGCAACTAATCAAGAAGTTTTCTCTAAAATTTAATGGTATCAGAACAATCATTGCAGGGATCACTTTTCTAGTGTTAGAAGAGACCATATTAGTTCTTACAAATATTCCTATGTAGGCAGAGAAGTGGTTTAAAGGTATGCCCTTAGACCCTTCATTTTATATTGATTTTCTCAAACATGAATACATAAATCAGAAGATTGGTGACACCATTCCCAGGGAATATGTTTGGAACCTTATGAGAATATTTTGAGGGTAATCCATAAATAATTTTCTTTTGAGGGTAGGTTTCACAAGGTACATCAATACCACATTAGGATCCTGATGCATTTCATAGGGAAAATACCCCTAAAATTACCCTTATACCTATATAGAATCCTGGGAAAAATGGTAGACACAGTCCAAGCTAGAGCTGACCAACCAAAGAGTAGCTTATTCCATTTTTCCTTGGTGAATGTTTTTGTGGTTGAAGAGATTGGAAAGTTAAATAGGGACTAGTATTCCTTCTTGACTTCAAAAAACATTTCCCTGGATCCTAAAGGAGATACTCCCTTGTTTGTTGAGTAATCAACATATCATAGTTCAGGGGTAAAAGGAAGAGGTGTTGCTGAAAGGGGAAAAGGAAAAGAGATTGAGAATCCATCACTCAGACAACCAGTCTTGAAGAAAAGAAGAGAACTACAATTCATTGATGAACCTAAGGAGACACGGGGTCTCAGTAAACCACACACCACGTCATCTACTAGGATGTTTCCCATATCCATAGTTTAGACAGAGTTTGTTGAATTTGTAGCCCAGACGATTGATGAAGAGAAAGTGAAACTAGAGGAGAAAGATGCATATGTCAAAGAGATGCAATAACAACTCAAGAAATCTCAACACATTATAGCCCAACTCTACCAGGAGAACATAGAATTGAAAAATAAACTAACATAAAAGGCTCCTGAAGCACAAACACCATAGAGTAAAGCAAGTCATAAATCTCCTACTTCATCCACAGAAGGAGAAAATAACATAAAATGGATGAATAAGAAGCTAAGAGAAGCTCAAGACTAGATCATCAAACTCAGGGAAGAAAAGAGAATATCATAGGAAGGGATCATGAATCATTACAAGAAATGCATACCAACCATAGACAATGCATGTGTAGTCATTTCTAATGCTCAGTCAAAGTTGAAAAGGAATGTAGATTTGTTGAGGCAAGTGGGAAATTTAAAGAGAAAAAACTTGTCATTGAGAAAGGCAAATAGAAATTTATGGATATAAGTGAAATTAGATAAAGAATCTAAGGAAAAAATTGAATGTTCCTAGCACTTGCTGCCACCTGTATTCACACGAGAAACCTCAGCATGAATATTCATTATGCGAAGTCGCTACACAAATGTTGTAGCCAACACTTGCGTGGCAGTAACAAAATTCGTTGCGCAAGGGTGATAGGGTTGTCCAACAATGCACTTGATGAATCATTACAACTACATGGTCAAATGTTTCTCAAGGATCTATGATTGTAAATGATATTTAGTTATGTTATGATTGGAAAATCCGGTTTTATATTTTTGGTAAATCTTGTAGAGGTTGTTGTTCTCTTTGAAAGAAACGAGATCCATAACTCTAGGATGTAGTAGTTAGAACCCTAACATCTAAGTGTAGCCTTATATTTCTATATATGTTGACTATTTTGATGTAAAGAAAGGGAGGGCAGAAGTATATGAATTTTGATCTTCAATGTATTTCTCTGAATCTAATAGAAATACAAATGCAAAAGTCCTAAACTCCTTATGAAAAATATTCTAATGGTGGTAATCTGAATATTGTACTCTTGTTTGTATGTATTCCTTGTGTACTTACTTTCATCTACACTTTTCTTCTCTTTAAATTGGAAAATTAAAGGTCCAGAATTCATCTAATGGTGCTCTAGACTTAACTGATTTCAAATTTTTTTATCTTCTTAAATAAGGTTAGAATTCATCCTTTATGATGCTCTTATTCTATTATGTGTTTTTGTTCTTCTTTCACCCTACATAATCAAACTCAAAAATTAATTTCATCACCTTGTTTATCCTTTGTTCTTATGAGGATTTCTACCTACCAATCATTGTTTTCTTTTGTTTTCAAGGGTTGACTACATAGCCCTAGAGATACTATATATCTTTTCCAGCAAACCTTTAAAAAACTATCTCAAGCGTCTAAATCTAGCCATCAATTCAAAATCAATCTTTCTGTCAGAGATAAAGTATCAGAGAGAGCCCTCTCTATTGGATTACTAAGAGGGGGGGTGAATCAGTAATAGAGAAATAATCCTTTTTAACCACAAAATACAAGTGTTATATCAATGTATCATTATCATCCAATAGTTGCAGAGTAAATAAACAATGAACAAATGAGCAATCATACACATACACAATACACCGATGTTTTTATGTGGAAACCCAAAGCGATAGAAAACCACGGAATGATTTTCCTTATATGTATTTAAGAATTACATTCATTGTAAGCACCAACTTCCTTTGTTTTCTAGCTGCAACTGGAAGGAGGCTCCAACCCCCTAGTTTATAAGGCTACAACTTGAAGGAAGCTCCAACTCCCCAATTATCTGGATACAACTAGAAGGAGGCTACAACCCCTATGTTCTTTGGCTACAACCGGAAGGTGGCTACAACCACCTATCCTTTCCCCGTCCAACTGCTCTGACTTAGAAGAAGAATGATGGAACCATTGTCACACTATCATTGTGAGATATACTGCTGCAAACCTGTACCAATCAACCTATAATCAACCTGTAACAACCTGTACCAATAACCTATGCCAACATGTACCATGCATCAACCTGTACCATAAAAAAATGCATCAACCATGCACCAAATATGTACCAATCATGCATGAAATACACATAAACTACTACTCATCAAGATGTACTAACATCATCAACTATACACCTCATGTATGTGCCAACTCATCTACTTGTCTCAACCATGTACCCAACATGTAACTCAACCAAAATCCCTCATCAATTTCATCATCCAAATCTGATTTTTAACTCTTTAATAGACCCAGTGTATATGATCACATACCCGCAAACCTTCTTTAAGTTTAACAAAATGAGACTAGAATTTTCATCAAACTTTACTTTAGTCTCACATGACTAATTTTGGATTAGTCAACAACCCTAACTTGCAATAATAATAACTACTTACCTATAATGAATGAAGATATGAAACTAGTACACAATGTTCTTCAGTGTCATTTATGCAATCCCTCCAGGTTTCACTACTTGTATCCTCTCAAAAAAGGAGTTGTAGAAAAAATGGCATACCTTATTGAATTCTGGATTATCATAGAGAGTCAACGTGTAGATCTTTCCCCGAATGGAATATTTTTTTAATGGATATGGAAATTGTACACATAATACTAAAACCTATAATCTAACCAATACATTTGGTCTTACTGAATTTGGGTCTTTTATGAAGATTTTATGATGCTTTTACCCGAAACACTTGTTTTAGACTAGTTTCAGGACTAGCCACAAACCCTATTTTCCACGGAGTGTAACTCCAAAAATAGAATGACCCACAAGATGAAATTTTTATCACAACTACTTGGATATCTTTCCTCAACATCCTCCCAATTTCACTATCTGAATCATTCTATAAAAAACATTATTGTGAAAATGGTGAGATGACCTGTAAATAAAATACCTTAGAAAGTATCATCGAAAGAATTTATCCTCCCTTGAATTTCGGCCTTCTTTACTTCACCTTCCCTCTGCTATTAGGCTTAGATATCCTTTGGTTACCTTAGTCACTTGTAGATATTCAATATGCTCAAGTGTTATTAAAATGCGAGAGCCTTGATTCTTATTTATACTTTCATTTAGCTTCCTCAAGGGGTTACCTTTTAACCATCTTAACCCACTTTCCTTATTTTAGGGCTAACCCACTTCTAACCACTTGTCCACTTAGTGATTTCTCCATTAAATTTATTATTTAAATAATTTATTTTGTATCCACTTTGACTTATAGTACACTCATCACTTTACTTTATTATTTAAATTACTTTCTAACCATCTTAACCCACTTTCCTTATTATAGGGCTAACCCACTTCTAATCACGTGTCCACTTAGTAATTTGTCCATTAACTTTATTATTTAAATAATTTATTTTCTATCCACTTTGAATTATAGTACACTCATCAGTTCACTTTATTATTTAAATAATTTCTTCTTTGCAACCACTTTGACTACTTTGATCTTTTGGGGCATCTAGATGACTCATGAGGGTTCTCCAACTTCACATGGCCATAACTCTCTAACCGTGAGGAGTTATGTGATGTTCCACATACCAATGGAACTGGAATGACATGTAATATCAATATAGAATAGTATTTCCTATAAATATATCAAAACTCATACAAACTTGGGTCCATTACCCAAACCTTTTTGCTACTGAAAGTTTCTACCAGAATTTCTTCAATGGTTGACATCAATGACAACCAACCCAATTGATCAACAATAACCCCCTTTGGCATTTATTTCAACACTCTGATGCAATATTGATGTCATATCACTCATGCTCCCCCTGTGACCATCACGTGAGAGATTTATCGGATGCAAAAGTAAATGTTCGGAGAAAGAGCATTGATGGAAACACTCTGATGCAATACTGAAGTCATATAACTCATGATCCCCCTGTGACCATCAATCCCCCTGTAACCATGCCTCTGTTCTCTTTCTCCAAGCATTTACTTTTGCATCTGATAAATATCTCCCCCTTTTTCGTCAATGGAAAAGGTATCTTTCCATCTGGGGCTACTCCCCCTGACTGAACTCTTCCTAAAATTGATCTCCCAACATGAATTGTCCTCTTTATGGTGCTTCCTTGTGTAAATATAAGAAATATAAGATAATCATTCAATAGCATTCATTTTGGAGTAGAAATTAATTCGAGTCTCTGGCGAAGATACTCAAAGGCTTCCATTGGAAGCGGTTTTGTAAATATGTCTACCACTTGTTATTTTGTGCCCACATATTCAACTATGATGTTCTTCTCTACAACTTGTTCCCGTAGAAAATGATACTTTATTGAAATTTTCTTCATCTTGGAGTGCATCACTGGGTTCTTTCAGATATCGATGGCACTTGTATTATCACAATAAATTGGAATGGGCTCATCATACTCAACCTGTATATTTGTAAAAGTTTGTTTCATACATAGACCCTGAGCACATATTACTATTGCTGCAATATAATCTGCTTCATCTATAGATAAATATATTGATGATTGTTTCTTTCTTAGACAAGATACTCAACACTCACCCAAGTAGAACGCTACTCCATAGGTGCTTCATCGGTCATCAATGCAACCTGCCCAATCTGCATCTGTGTAGGAAATAAGTGATAGATACTTTCCTTTTGGATACCAAAATCCAAACTCTTTTTTTCCTCCGAGATACCTGAAAATCCTATTCACTGCCAATACATATGATTCCTTTGGTGCTGCTTGAAATCGTGTCACCTATCCAACTGCCCACATTACATTTGGTCTGGATGTTGTCACATATAGTAAGATACCAATCATTGACATGTATTTCCTCTCGTATGTATACTTTGAATCATCATATTTTCTCAACTTGCAACTGGTTTTCATAGGAGAGGTAACTGGTTTGCAATATTCCATTCCAAACCTATTTAGCATTTCTCTCATATAATGAGTTTGAGAAATAAAAATTCCTTGGTTTCCTTGACATATCTGAAGACCCAAAAAGAAGGATACTTCTCCAAGTAATGACATTTCAAATTCATTTTGCATATCCTTTGCAAATTTCTGGCTTAACCTGTCATCAATACTTCCAAAAATAATATCATCAATATAAACTTCAATTAATAAGATACCATCTTGAGTTACCTTGATGTGTAGGTTGTTGTCTGCACTTCCTTTTCTGAACCCTTCCTGCTATAGATATTTATCCAATCTAGAGTACCATGCTCTAGGAACAAGTTGTTCAATGTAGACTTCTTCTTCAAGTTCCCCGTTCAGAAAATTTGATTTCACGTCCATATCTATCCATACTTTTCAAGACTCTTCTACACAACTATCCATAATTTTGACTCATATCTCACTGTACTATCATGAATTACTACTACAACTGATTACTCTACAATATTGTACTTCTGCTAACTGAATGCACTGAATCTGTCTACTCAAATTTTGTAATATGCTCGAATGATGGTTCTCTGGTCTGTCTCATATACCACATAGACTCCCCTTGTCTATTATTCATATTATCTGGGAGTCTCTAAGCCATATGGCTCAAAACAATTCCTGCTATGAAGTGTATTCATCATCATCTTCATTAGTAGATTCATCATATCTCTGAGCTTAACTTCTTTCTTTCTGTCTATGGATTCATCTTTCACTACAATGCATAAAAGTGCAATCTCTTGAACATGTTCCTTATTTAACTGTACTTCTTTTCTTTCAGTTATTTTCAAATATTTATGTATCTGACATCTTTCCTTTTCTCTGTAGAATTTTCTTCATCTCGTTTTATTTCGAATATTGCGATCTCTGGGACCTGGTCTTTGTTCACCTATTCTTCATGCTTTGAACAACCACTATAAACATACCAACCACGCTTCTTCTTCTTATCTTGTAGATAGAGTGTGCATTCTTCATTTCTATACAGATTCTTCTTTCTTATCCATGTTCTCTTTTGAGGCTCATGTCTGTGACTGTTTTTTTTCTGTTGTGGTTCTCTATGAGGGACTGTCATTCTACAATATTTGGCCACATGTCCAAAGTTATTTCACTTGTAGGATTCCACTTCAGTGCTCAATGATTCAAACTTTTTGTAGCTTCTTCTTTGTGTTTCACTAGGCCTTCTTGGATAACCATTTTGTATATCACTTTCAAAATTGTTCCTTTTCCTGCTATTATCTCTGCAATTTACAACTTTATGTCCAAAATTATTGCATGCTTAACATAAACCCAAAAAGATAGTTTGATACTTGGGAGTTGAAGATCTTCTGAAAGAAGTTACTCTTATGAATCCTTCTTCTTCCTAAGGCATATTTGTTTCTATCGGTTGTTGATTCTGAAATATGAATCTTTTCAGTGGAGGAGTGTCCCAGTAATCTTCCTTGTAGGTATTTGTATCCCCTTTGACTATTTTTGCATAAATATTTTGATATGTTTCTTGTTTTGTTGCTTTGGATATTGATCCCTTTTCTTTCAGATTGTATCCAAGTCCAGACTTGTCATGATTAGGCCTTTGACCGCTGATAATGTCATCCAAAATTTTTGAGTTGTTTTGCATATTTTTCTTTTGAAGATCCTTTTTCAATGTGACAATCTCTGCTTCCAAAATTCCAATGATCATGTATATTGTTCTATTTGAGCCTTCAATTCTGTGATGATCTTCTCTAGTTCTTGAGTGTCTTCCTTCTTGTCTAGTTATGCTTGCAACTTCTTGTTTTTCCTCCTTTCTCTTCTTATAACTTCTATGGCAGTCAAAAATTCTTCTTGGTAGTCAACTTCTACCTCTTCATATTCTTCTTCAGTGTCTTATTTATTAGAGTCTTATATTGCCATGAATATAAATCTTTCTGTCTCACTATCACTGACTTCATCCTCATCCAATGAGGATATGTCTTCTTTGGTGCATAATCTTTTCTTGAAAACTTTCTTTGTGGTTCCTTTGCCTTTATATGTTTGTTTTCTATTTGAGTAATCTTCATCATTGCCCTTATTTTTCTTATGAGGACATTTTTTATCAAAATGACCAATACCATCACAATTAAAACAAATCAATGGAATCTTACCTTTATATCTTCCGTTGGTTCCCTTGTTCAATCTCTTGACAAAATTGGTCATTTTTTCATCATCTTCCAAGATGTCACTACTGTTGCTATGTTCTTTTTCTTTTTGCTTTCCCTTTTGATTTGACCTTTTGGATGCTTTGAAAGATGCTTCTTTTATATCTGGATTTTCCTATTCAGTTCTCATTTTATATGCTGTGAAGATTCCATGTACTTCTTCCATGCTTATTGAGTCTAGATCCACTCTTTCTTCTAGTACTGATATCGTAGGATCAAATCTCACAGGAAGAGATCTTAGTACCTTTTGAAAAATTACATATTCTTTAATCTCTTCTCCCAATCCTATGACTGAATTTACTGTTTCATCGACTTGTAATA
The DNA here is from genome assembly GCA_000966675.3 of Picea glauca. Taxonomy (NCBI): domain Eukaryota; kingdom Viridiplantae; phylum Streptophyta; class Pinopsida; order Pinales; family Pinaceae; genus Picea; species Picea glauca. Next base: position 548,522 of record JZKD02S2279521.1, read on the forward strand.
AGTAAGTTGCAATATCCTCATCTTCCTACAATATTCTTTTGAATATTCTATTGATAAAGAGAAAGTGTATTCTATAGTGGATATTTCTCCTGACTGCAAAGCTGAGATAGATGATAAGCTAGTTAAAAGAAAGAGGGAAGATTTCTCTCTGCTTTTTCCTAGTTTTCATATTTGAAGGCAGATGTTGTTTTATGATGTTATGGAGAAAATGTAGAGGATATTTATGTTCTTGAAACAAATGTTTTCAGAAGCCCTACTTATGATGAATAGTTGTTTAAAATGCTAACCAAAAACAAGCCATATTTTATGAATATCCTAGCGAAGATGATGAAGACCACATTTTTTTCATGGCTTCTTTGGAACCTCATAGCATGGTTTCTGTATATGATGATTATGAATCTGATCTTTGGGAGGGCCATGAAGGAGAAAAGGAATATCTAAATGTGCATCTTATCTCCTGTCCAACACTTGTAAATGAGAAAATATCACTTGGGATTAGCCAACCTTCATCAATACTTTATCCACCTGTACACTCTGAGAACACCAAACAATAAGTGAGCAATAATGAAGTAAAGGAGGTAATTTCTTACCATTTTAGCGTGCCTTATTATAAATTTTATGACCTTGTGGGGTTATATATGGAGTTGATTTTTCCAAAAGCATTGGAGCCGGCAAAATTATTCATCTTATCATCATTTGTGGGTATTGTCAGTGTTCCAAAACATGTTTTCATTATGTTGTCATACTTCCCTTAACTTTTTTGGATCATTTGCAGTGAAAAGAATAATTATGTTACCAAACAGTTTGGGTGGCTATGGTGGAAGTGTGTTTTCACCTAACACATTGTAAAAATCGGTTAGTTTAGGATTGTATATAAATAAAATCCATCTAGAGCACATATGTTTATTTTATTTTTGTAATTAGAGTAGTGTACATGTCATCCTATTTCCCCCAAGAAAGACATAGGAAAACATGGTAAATTTGAAGCCTTATGGATTGGTCCCTTCAAGATTTCTGAAGTATTTTCAAATAACACCTATAAGTTGGAGAACTTGGAGGATTCTGAATTTTTTGGTGGCCCTTTCAATGGGCACTTTATTAAGAGATATTTTGTTCAAGCCATGATTGGATCTCCACCATTGCAATTACCACTTCATTTTATTTTTTCTCCAAACAAGAGACTCCATAACCCAAAATCTAAGGCATTGTAGTTGCGCGTTCTTGAGAGCTCGCAGGGAGCATGCTATCCCCTATGGAGCCAAATGTTATCACACAAAATGGCATGAACGCAGGCAAGCAGGTGCAGTCTGCAACGATCGAGATCCCCTGTGCAGGTTCGATGTGGCGTTATCTCCAAGTGTGGTTGGAGGGAATCCAAGGTTGGCAAGTGAGTAAAAGTTTGGCGGGGGTGCTAAAGTAACAGGTGTGCCCAGATATCAGGTCCCTTTTAGATGGATGGTCTCATATTGTTTTAGGGCCGTAACATGTGTGGGCATTAAAAATCCTTGAGCACGCCGAAATCCAAACCACTGTTTTGTCGGGGGGCAACGTGGCAAGCAACGGTGCATTTAGGGCTCAAAAGCGGTGTGGGCCTAAACCACTTCCCACGACCCTGAAATGCACATGTGCATATGAAGCCCTATCCAATATCGATAAGTGGTCATCCAATATTCGTCCCATCACACTCAAATCCTGAGGAAGGGTCAAGCAACAAACAAGGATTAACTTTGTGGCCACCTGCTTACTCAACGCCCAATCTAGTTGTGACAGGTGGTATTCTGCTAGTTGTTCAGCCATGCTCCAATCCCGATGAAGATCCAGTTAATGAATTAGGGACTGGTAGCTAAAACCTCAGCTCAGTCCATAAATGGGAAGCATGAAAATTATGGTTGAGATGACAGAGTGGTCAGCCCAAGGTACAACAATGGTCAGTTTCGCAAGTCCATACTGAACCAGGTTTGCGTCTGATAGGAAGAAACATGAACAATCCAACAGAAGGTTTCTCAGACGTAAATATTTGAATGGGATTGCCATATCAAACTCCTGGTAGTTGTGGGATGATTTGAGTATAAGTAGATCAGTTCATTATTTTGTTAAGGTCGTCAAATGGTTGAGCAGAGCTCCCTATTTTGTAATATTTGATAATAGATTTGTTCTCTGGTTTTGCATTATACTTGATACTTTTGCGTTAATAGAAGTCAACTTCTTTCATCTTCTTGTGTAAACTGTGCTTAAACACTCGAGAATGGAGGATCTAGTCGAGGGTTGTAGCTGTATTGTAATGTATGTTTGATTATAATACTGTTGTGATCTGTTCCAGTACTTTATCTTTGTTATATTATTTCCCCTTATGATGAAATGCTTGGGCATGGATGATCCAGTCGAGTTGTTGCAGTCATATGATGATGTAGGTTTGATTATTATGCTGCTGTGACATTTTTTCAGTGTCTGAAACTTGAGTTCAAGAGTGCTCTTGAGCCTAAGTTTTTCTTCATCAAGCTGCTTGAAAGTTGGATGCCCATGGAAGACCTGTCCACCTTTCTCACTAATTCTTCCTTCTGCTCACCTTTAAACTCAAATCACTGACTAAAGTTAATGAGGACCTCATTTCCCTATGCATTATTTCCCTGGTCTCTGTGTGAAATCATTCTTGTATTGATTTTTGTCCATTTGGCCTCCACTCATAAACCTATCTTCACAAACATTTTGATGGGTACTGGGCTTATCCTCTTGCAATATGAGGGTGACTCTCAATGCTAACACTCTGTAAGGCATTAGGGGGGATGTCACTGCTGAAAAGTGCTCCAGGATAGCTGAAAATTATCCCAGAATCAATAAGAAGCTAATCAAGGATTTTGTAATCTATCTAGTGAAGATGAAAAGCCAAAGTAAATTCAGATAAAAGAGACATTCATCAATCAAAACACTTGTCCCCAATATGGTGCCAAAACCTGTTATGAGAAATATCACAATGTGGACAGGTTGGGCTCCCCTTAGTTGGGTTTTCTTCAACTAAGACAACTAGAACAAATGGACACTAACATTCTTGGTTTCCATCTATTTATGCATGAAATAAGAGAAAAGGAGGAAGATAATGAGGAACCTTTTTGTGTCGGTTGTCCTTGCTTCAATTTATCATTTCGGTGTTGGATCCAATCTAGCTCCAAGTGTAATCTACCAACAAAGAAATAGAACTATCATCTTCTTCTACGTCTTGTAACAAGTTAGATAAAAGGTATCATAACTAGGCCACAATCATTCATACATAATCTTGAAACGAGATGGAAATACGGAAATATTGCAAGTCAAAATTATTAAGAGAAATAAGAAAGGATTGCATCCATGACGTGGTGCAGATCTTCCTCCACGCTTCTCTAGTCCAACCCTTACATCAATGTATTGAGATCAAAATGATGATNCCCCCCTTCTCACATTGGAATTCCCTCATTATATAGGATTTGGAGGCTTAACCAACATGGAGAAGATCACTCAGTGGATCCACTAAATTGGGATCTCCAAGATTTTTAGGAAGAAATTATCTCTAAAGGATTTTAGGGAGAAAATATCTCTCAAGGATTTTAAGGAGGAAATATCTATCAAGATCCATAAAGTTAGGATATTGGTTTCAGAAAAATATCTCAACCATCCATGATATTCTCAACTTCTCCTTGAGATTAGGAAACTAAATTTGAGGTGAATTCTCACACCAAATTCATTTCCTTTTTTAATTAAACAAGAATAATACATGTGCACATAGTATTTTGACCTTCATATAATAAATTTCACTCATAACATGTCTACGGATTATGAAAAATGCTATTTCATGGTTTCAAGGTTTTGAGACACTTAGAAAAGTGCATGCGACACTTGCGACACTAAGGTGTAAATAGGTGTGACACTGAAGTGTGACACTTTGGTGTGTAACACAACCTTACTTTTCATCTTTTCTTCTCAAGCCTTTTGGAGAATCAGTGTTCCCCTTTGCTATCCATAAAGACACTTATGTGCCTTATGGTTTATTCCAACATTTCAGGGTCATCATATTGTATCTTGTCACTGATAAATGAGGGAAACCCACTCAAATGTATTTTAATCTTCATCTATTCATCCTTGATAAAAGACACATAATTCAGTAGTTTTAAAAATCTTCTTTCATACTTATCAATTGTCATGCTCCCAAGATTGACTTCGAACAACTCCTTCATTTTTCTATCATAGAACCACTTGGTTAAGTATTTCTTTTGTAAATACATCTTGAAATCTCTCCAAGTCACTTTCTTCTCATCAATGTGTTGCACTTGCACATATTGATCCCACCACATTGATACCTTTCCCTTTAACTGATAGATAAAAATGCTCCCTTCTTCCTATGCAGAATAGTTATGCAGCTGGAAGTATTTCCTCATACCAAACAACCATGTCTCTGCATCTTCATCCTTCTCGTGCTCACCATCAAAGGTAGGACGCTCGATCTTATTCATTTCCCCTGTAGCTCGTCCACCCCAGTCCTTCTCTTATGTTTTCTCACACTGGGAGATAGACTTGAGCTACTGCACACTTTCCTGAAATAATTATTACCAACACTTATTTATTCTCTTTCTTTCTCATCATGAAACCTATGACTTCTTGATCTACTTATCTATGTCTCCTTTTTCATCTTGTTTTCTATTTTGTGTAGGCTTTGCATCAATTTTGACATTGAAGACATCTTGTTTCACCTTGGATATCATAATCCTTTCATTATCAACTTTATAAATTTTGACATCTTGTAATGTCCCCCACCTCTTAGAGAGGTGATGAGGAGACTCAGTGGCCTGGGCACCCCCACTAGGTCATAGTCTCACACTAAGGGGGGGGGAATTCAAGAAGTTAAAAGTTATATTT
>JZKD02S2279521.1:576315-591608 GCA_000966675.3 Picea glauca
TGAGATATATATGAAAACATGTCAATTTTCTAATATTTAATCACAAATTCCCTTTTAATACTAAAATGAATAAAGTGGAAAATAATAAGGTGAAACCCAAATATATTTATGAAAAATGATATCATGAAAGGCTAATGGGGCAATGAAATGTGAAGAATGACGAAGGGAAAGGTGGATGAAAATATGACATTTCTGAGTCTCAACAATGTTGTAACAAAATCATTACAGGAAGATATTATTTTACCACTTTTCTTAAGATCCTCTTGAGTTTTACTCTCTCACCAAATGAGAGTTGTGCCTCCCAACCGGAGACTAGAAAGTTGGATATTCATGTTGTCCTAAATAATATTTTGTATCCTGCAATAGACTTCAAGTTATGTAATCTAATTATCCAACTTCTCTGCATTAATTTCTCCATCATACATAGGAAAATAAATTTTTACATCAAGCTTTAATAAAGGTATATCATAAACATGAGAAGTTCTTTTAGACTATTTATACTTGGAAGAATGTAAACCTGCTTCATTGGTAGATGACAATGACAACGGTGAAGGAGGCTCTGAAGGTGCACCACCTTCACCTCCTCCTTCTGCTCTCACTGAAGATTCACCTTCTTCAACCTTTGGAATTTTTGGAATTCTTCGTTGTCCTCTTTCCTGGTAAAGCTCCTCCACCATGGATTTCATCAATTGAAATGACTCAAAGAAGTCATATTCAGATGCATAAGGACCTAACTTCCTTGGTGAAGCCATCTCCCATTTACAATATCTCCCTTGAATTTCTAGATTAAAAACCTCGAGTTGGCCTTCTCCCTTCTTGAGTCTAGCACTTGTAAGCATCCAACACTTGAAAATCGATGTCAAACATTCAAAAACCAAATCTATGATACCAAAAACTTGATCCAAAGACGAAGGTATTAATGATCGATTTGCAAGTTAGTTTATGTCCTTTAATTGCATTCGAATCTTCAATGCAAAATACATAAACATTAAAAATTGCGGAAAAAATTAAATAAATGAGAATTGCAAAATGAAGAAGAATAATAGAGAATATAGAAGAGGAAAAACACAAGATGTTGATGGAGTTCACCCCCCCTGGGCTACATCTCCGGGTCCACTTACAATATAAGTGATCGCTTCATTATGATGTCAAATGCTAAAATTACATCAAAGTTTACTCTCGACCCACATATAATTTTGTCTCCAACAAGGCTCTAGCTAAAACCCACTTCTCCAATCTTCTATGCAGAAAATACCTTTGTATTTACATAGAAATTATCTCCAAAAATGCACTCAAAAATGTCCCAACAATGGAAAATTTCCCTTTCTTAAATAGCAAAAGGGTCATGGTTAAGTTAGTTTAAGATCCAACTTTAATGAGATATGAAATATTTGATTAACCATAAAATATATGGTTCATCCCAAAAATATTATAATATCCATACAAAATGGACTTATCCACTCCAAATGGACTTATCCACTAATAACCAAACAAATAGTTTCATACCCATCTGACATAAGGCTCGTTCCACTTTATAAACTTTGTTCCACCTTTTAAGTGATATGGTAACCACTTTGTATGTAATTAAAATATATGGTAAATAACTATACCATAAACGTACATCGAAATCTCTTAATATGTGGTTTTTAATAATGAAAGTTAATAAATGTGTGGAGGTCCACGTATAACATGTCCACCTTTTCATGGATATGGAAAATCGTTATGCCATATGGCATATACCTTACCCAAATCTCTCGTGGAGGATATTTCGAATCCCATTAACAACCATATCTTGCATATTAATTACAAATTCAATCAAACTTAAATACCATATTTTCATTGTGGTTTAATGACATGACTTGTAGTCCTAACGGTGCCAAGTTAAGTTCTCATCCGATGGGTCAGGGGTTCAACTCCCCTGTCTGGTAGATTTCCAACAAACTTTTAACACACACCCATTCAGACTAATCTCGGGGTGCCATGTGCCACCACTGGATTGGTCCACGTGTCATCTTGAGATTGGCCCACGTCCCACCAACAACACAATGGACCCTGCCAAGTGTCTTTGTCAGTTACCCTACGCATTCCACGTGTCAACTCTGTAAACTTCCATGTAATCATACTTACCACATCACCACTCTGCCAGTTGCCATGTATTAGCTCCTAGCTATTCCACATGTCCTATGAGTTTACTTTTTTCTTGTTAGTCAATAACTTCAAAACACAATATATTTTTCATACGATGTCGAATTGATGAGCTGTTTGCGCTGTCAAAAAGGTCTCGCCAAGTTCTACACAATGGTGCAATTTGTTTTGGAATTTGAAAACATTCATTTTTTAGCGATCAAGGATCCTCCTAGATAATGCACTGACTTTGTCCTTCTTTAATCACTGAAAATTCTACAAAATGTGAAGGAAATTATGATTTGTTAGATAGTTTCGTACAAAAAGTACATGAAAAATTTGTACCATTTTATCATAATCATTTCATTGGATTTCTTGGATGATTTTAACATCCCAAACTCTAGTGCGTACACCTACACATCACTGTCTTTGTGTGCATCATAACTCAAAACCGCGTACCAATGGTCTTCCATGAAAACTAATCTTTATACTGTGTGGTACCAATTCTTAGTGCACACCTCTATTCATGATAATCTCAGGCCCATACAAGTCTAGTGTTGAACCAATAGCTCTGATACCACAATGTAACATCCCCAACCACCCAGGATGGGCCATGTTATGCCATAAAATACTCTAAGAAAGTTCTGATACCACTTTGTAACATACCCAGTCACTCGAGGCTAGGCCAGGTCACACAAACTCAACTTCAAGAGAACTAATTCAACCATACTGTAACATCCCCAACATACTACTGAGAAATGTTTCTCTGATAGTTTCACTACATAGAATCTACTCTAAAAAAAGTTTGTGCAGTTTCACTTGAAGCAACGCACTCGACTCAAGCTTGAGTCATGCCATGTAACTTATAATAGCGGAAGCAACATTCTCTTTTAACAATACAACCTTAAGTAGTGGAATTGACCCAAAAATTTCTTGCACCAGCATGTTGATCACACAACATAAATATGCACACAATCATCTAGGAATCATGTGCCACTTCTGATTTCACTATGTGCGAGGTTTTTTTCCTTAACACGTACACACGAATTTCAGCCCCTTGAAGCATAATGTTTACTATCCTGTGCACCCGAGCACTCAATCTTCTTCTTGATGACTCATAACCAAAATCACAAGGATAAATTATCAAGAGAAGTTACCATCAACTGACATACTCAAGAAAAACTACAATTAAAGGCTAGAAACACCTAACTTACATGATCATGCATCAAATAATAAAATAAAAGAAAATATTTATATGAAACACATACAAGAATTTAAACCAATTCAAACATAGACAACAAATGGATGCAGTAACCAAGACAAATACATAAGGAACACTTATATTAAATGAAAGTAACCAACTGAGGCCTTGACTCAGACGTTCCTCCCATCCATAGACCTTGTTTCACATAAGCTTTTAGAAACATGACACCCCCAAGCTAGACCTCAACTCGATCAGGGAAAAAAGGTTTCCTATTGACAAGCTATAGTCTAAAAATCAACAAAATTTATTAGACCTAAGTGCCCACTGTTGCATATAGCCCAGAGTCCCTAATTCCCCAAGCACCTATCACACCCAATGAAGTGTGCCCCTTCTATGTTCACCAGTCCTTCACTTGTCACACCTCCCTTCCCAGGGTTACCAATGATAGGTTAGACATGAAGTCTCTGAGCCCTTTGACTAATGATCAACACACCAGAGAAAAACTCTCAGCAAAACTCTCGCTTGGAGAGTATGCCCATGGTTCTGAAAACCACTCCACAATAGCCAGTCTCTCACCCAGAGAGACTATTGATGGTCTGTCAACTCGATTCTTTGTCAGTATAATTTTGGTGACACCCCGAAAACTCCCTACAAGTTTCTCTGGCAGATAAGGTAATAATCGAATTTTCCCATATAGTCTGACCCCCTCCTACTAACCAGATCTTGCGACATGAAGTTTTTCTCCAATAGTCGGTAATTCCATGTAGAATCCTACCCAAATACACTAATGCCAACAATATATATTAGATTACTTCCACTTGAAACTTTTCACCCACAAAAGTAGCTTTAATCCACTTGGTGACTCATTCCCTACCTTCAGGAACTTAAGATAAAATAATAATATATATAACATTACACTTTTCGAATAAATATTATAAAATATTTCCTAAGACTATGAATCACCCCCTTTTTACCTTTTTCGGTGGAGTAGGCCTCTCCATCTCTTTTCGTTTGAGTCAGTTAGCACACAACGATGCCAAATTATATTAAAATTCATGATTATAATTACATGGATAGGTGTGTTGGCCTATCTGTATCCAGTCTCATCAACCTCATAATCACATAGGCTCCCCGGACTCCATACATATCTATTCATGCACGTGCACTAAACCAAGTGTGATTAACATAGTGCAATGTGTGCACTTACCCAGATTATTACCACACACTTACCCAGGTTATTACCATGCACTTACCCAAGTGCACGCAACACATAGACTGTGTGCACCTTGTCTTTATAACAATTCTCTGCACACTTACTTAGATGACTGCAACATCAAAACGTAATGCCCATGGTTCACTATCCTAAATGTAAATTATATTTACACTCAATACCAATCAAATCACCAACCTATATGTACAATTACAAAGGTTTCTATATTAGGGACATTATATGTCAAGAAATGGAAACATTGTCTAGTAGGAAAGGAGGCCATCATCCAGAAAGATCACCAAACATTAATTTATTTGTAGGCCCAGAGTAAGATACAACAAACCAGACAGTACAAGTGGATGGAGTTTTTTTATTAATTTCATCTAGTCATCAAGTATAAGAAGGGAACCACAAACAGGTTGGAAGACATGCTTTCAATGCCACCTGTTAGGGTGCTATAATATAGACCATCTAATTTCCAGTCATCTATTTTGGAAATTTTATGATCAAGTTGAAGGTGTTTTCATGGTAAGGTGCTCAAGGGTAATTTTCTAGTGGTCTATCCAATGCTTCAAACATATATCCAGATTAAAAGTTAGATCCATATATTGTCACATGCTAAGCATTGAATTATGATGTATACAAATGATTTTTTTGAAGGTTTAGAGTGGCATAATAAGGGGTTTCATGAATTCAGTTCATTTTTTAATTATGGCAGCAAATATAATTTCCAGTAGCTAAAGGTCGAAATTTTATAACTGATAGCTACCGAATGTTAAAAGTTTCGGTAGCGAAACGACTTTTTCACACCTATCATTAGTTGCCAAAAGTGCCAAATTTTTCAAGTGTCTGAAGGGTCTTGTCACTCTCCTAACCCACGATTGTAATCATATAATTATTTGTTTATATAAATCCATAACCACTTTCAATCATCATTCATCTTATTCAGAGAAGATTTTATTTTGTTTCTCCCTTGTCCAATCGAGTGATGATAAACCTAGATCGTGCCCATACAATTCTATCGATCCAAAAACAATTGTCATCATCCTTCTGATGCATTGAATCGGTTAAATACATGTTTGAAGTTGTTTTAAATCTACCCATAGTCACCGAAATCTTTCATCCGTTGAGTCTTTCTTTTTAGTTTCCCTGTTTTATCCTGCTATTGAAGCTTATTTGAGTCAAATTGTTTGCCATTTCTCCTCCAAGTAGCTTCTAGGAATTTCCTTTTTCCATTTCATATTTTGATGCTCTTTTTTGAGAAATGGTCTGAAATCAATTTCCTTGACTAAGGTGGTCTTAAACCACTTTTCACCTTCACCAGGCATCTCTGTAGTTGCAGCTATACTGGCTTCATCTATTTGCATCAAAACAGGCCTGAGTTGAACTTTAAATCCATCAAAACTCTTGGCAAATGCCTCTGTGACACCTTGATGGTAAACCCTGGAGTTTCTGCCAGAACCTGTATCATCCAACACTTTTGAACAATTCACAGACCTCAGGTTGTGTCTCAAGGCGAGATATTGACTCTAATAAGATTGAATGGTGGGATAAAATAGGGAAACTCAAAAGAAAGACTCAAGGGATGAAAGCTTTGGGTGACTGTGGGAAGATTTAAAACAACTTCAAACAGGTAGTTAATCGGTTCAATGCATCAGAAGGATGATGACCATTTTTTTTTGGATTGATTGAATTGTATGGGCATGATCTTGGGTTATCATCACTTGATTGGACAAGGGAGAAACAAAAAATAATATTTTCTGAAATCAGACGAATGATGATTGAAAGTGGTTATGGATGCATATAAACAAATAATTATATGAGTACAATCGTCGGTTAGGAGAGTGACAAGACCCTTCAGACACATGAAAAATTCGACACTTTTGGCAGCTTATGATAGGTGTGATTAATTTGTTTAGCTATCGAAAGTTTTAACTTTTGGTATCTATCAGTTATAAAATTTCAACCTTTAGCTACCGAAAATTCTATTTGCTATCATAATTAAAACATGAACCGAATTCATGAAACCCTTGATTATGCCACTCTAAACCTTCAAAAAACATCATGTGGATACATCATAATTCAAATCTTAGCATGTGACATTATATGGCTCTAACTTTTAATATGGATATATGTTTGAAGCATTGGATAGACCACAGCAAAATTACCCATGAGCACCTTACCATGAAAACACCTTCAACTTGATCAGAAAATTTCCAAAACAGATGACTCGAACACAAATGGCCTATATTATAGGACCCTAATAGAGGCTCCAATTGGGAATGGAAGCTCCCGAGGAGGTGTCAAGAATCTCAAATATCTGGATTCGTAGATCAGTGCCTTATCCATTGGGCTGATCCCAAAACCTACATCTTGCTATATCTTGAAACCTATGTGACTGGAAATCTTGAAATTGAGATCCAAATCATTTTGAAAACTGAAATCTAAAAATAATGCTTGAGAAAATAAAAACAAATGCTCAAGCCACTGAGCTTATTTGCAAACTTCTACCTACCCTATACTGCTGATAATTTTGTTGTTCTAAATGATACAATAATGCCATTGCATCCAGTCAAGCAACTGCTCTAATAACTCTACTCTTTCATTGTTTTTAACTAGTATCAGAAATATAACTTGCATGAGCAACATGGATTGATTTCCAACCTGAATTTCACAACACAAATCCCTAGGACTGTGGAGAATCACATAAACTTTAGGTATCAATGAGCATTTTGAAAAGAATATATCCTCCATATAGACAACTATAGGATCATGATAAACATGACCTATCTCTTGATATTCAAATTTATCAATTTTAGGACCATGACCTGATAACACACATATGCCATCTGTATCATTATGAAAATTCTGATTTTTCTTTAGATTTTCTAATGAACTTTGAGAAGAAGTTGTTGTTGAATCAAACCATGAAAATGATTGTCTAACCATGTCTATGTCATAAAGGCTTTCAAGTCCATAATTATTAAAAATTATTCAGGTTTACATCACTTGTGAGGGGAGATATGGGAGGACCATGCTTTACCATTTCATATTGCTCCTTCATTTCACTAGTAAGAAACCTCTGAATATGCCCTTTTATCTTCTTAAGATTCTTACCAATATGGCTTCCAAAGTTCAGGCCAAACCTCAGAAGGCTAGAAACAATTTATTTCATCATGGCCTGATTAAACTAATAGTCTTGGAGGAGCTCAGTAGAAAGAATAAGACTTGGTATTATATTCTATTCTGGTGAGAGTTTGGACAATAAATTCAACCATAAAAAGGAGGAAATTCCTCACAACAACTAACTTCTCCAAAAACCAGTAAAAGAAAGAGGAGAGCATTGTCACCTGTAAAAACTGCAACAAAATCCTCCCCATCAAAATCAAAGAAAATAAAAAGGAAGCTAGAATTTGGGAGAAATGCAAAGGATCAAGGAAAGGCCACAATCAGAAATATCCTAAATCTACCACATTCAGATTTGATTTAGATCCATTAGTTGCAGAAATGGAAGCTCCAGAAAAGGGAATACCTAAAACATCATCAAAGAAAAAGGTTAATAAAAATCCTAAGGTTCATAAACTGAAAGAAGAACTAGCAAAGTTAAAGGTATTAGAAAGACATCTCAAAACAAAGAATGAGACTCTTAGAAAGTCATATCTCAAATTTGGTTCTGCATTGGATCAGTTGGCCATTAAATATGAGACTATCAAGCACAATAATAAGAAGCTATTCAAACAAAATAGAAGACTGTAGAACATGAATAAAGTTTTGAGGTTTAAGCTTTCTCAGAAAAAACTATAACCTAAAGCTCACCTCAGTCTTGATGCTCTAGCTGAAGCTTCCCTTGATTTGGAATAAGGTGATTATAATATATGAAGCAGGGTTAATGATCGAACTCAACCATTTTTTATGAGTTCGGGAGTAGTTACAGGTTTCTCCAGCTAAAATTAGTTGCAAGGTCCATAATTAGCTATCAAAAATCATTCCTAGAAAATCGACAGCTAAACATACACTATTTTGACCTCATTAGCTATCGAAAGTTCTGTTATGAACAGAAAGCGCATAAATCTCCTCAGATTAAGGCAAATGAATTCCTCAATGTTCTTGAAGGCTTCCAGAATGATTTTCCAGTTATAACACATCCTCAAGATGTTGGTGTCAGGTTAATATCAGATTAGTTATGGTTTATTAAAGGAAGTCAAAGAATAACCTATTTCTTAAGATTTTGTTGCAATTTCCCTAGTTTTAGGATAGTAGTTAGCAGGAAGTTATTTTGATTTTTACCCTTTCAGTGGTAACAATCAAATATAATTTTTATAGACTCAAGATGTATCGTATGATTTTGAAATGAGATCAGATCTCTATTTTTGATAGATCATTAGTTAGTTATTGTCCATAAATATCTAGAAACAATTAAAGAAGGGATTTGATCCCCTACTCTATAGGATCTAAATGTAATGGGATATTATAAAAGATATAATGCGATATGGAATAACGGTTGGACCTGAATGGGAAAAACGTATTGAAAGATTACCATCCATTGTAAAGATTTTCAGGAGGTTTTAAGAGATTCTTTTTTATGAATACAAGTACATTATGTTTCAAGATTCCCGTGTCATAGTTATGTGGTGAATTTTCTCTTGATGTAATCTGTTTTTCTCCGGTTTCACATTCTGTTTCTTTCTTTTATTTTTTATAAGAATATTAAGTTCAAGATTTGTTTCAAACAACCTGTTCTGGCTTAAAATAATATTCATGTTTTCTTTGGAAGTTTGAATGTAGAATTCAGGTAGCAATGCTCTACATTTGAAGTGAACCCTAATGTGTTCCTCTTTCTCCATATCACAAACTACAAGGATCCACTAACATGACTACCTTGACATGTTACATATGAGCTCTGTTATTCTTTCATTTAATCACCTTAAACCTTTTTTACTCCATTTTTCCCAATGGCCCTCTTTTGTTGTCCCAACCCAAAAAATTAGAAAACCAAACCCAAATCTATCATAACTAGCCTAGAATTCTAATTCAAACCAAGCTAAACCTTACAGAGAGATTCCTCTCTTAGTTGAGGAGGGATAGATCCTTGACTCCAAGTGGTTTTGCAGTTACCTTTGCCCATTTATTCTTCAGCCTGAGAAATTACAGACTGATAACATAGTGGAGACCATATTGGGGACTGTTCCTTAGAAAAGTGTATCAAGTTCTAGATCTGATTATTGATGGTGGATAGTGATTAGACACAAGAAATATTAATCATCCACCTGGCGACTCCAATCAACTCCAATCAGTTTCAAAGACTCTATTGGAGGAAGAACCTAAAACATGACAAGACAATCTGAAAAGATCATGTACGGAAGTTGGAATTGTACCCAAGACATAATTGGTTTTATTTTTAATTATTTCATCCCTTTTTTTGAACCTATCCAAGATCATATTGTTGAAACTCATTTTGACCAAATTCAACCCGAGGAGCCTCAAGAGATCAAGACAAGTTTTACAATCTTTGTACATACTCCTACACCTGTATATATTCCAGATAGATACAAGCCTCTGGTATTACCTCCTATACTCCATGATTTCCCTACCAATTATTATAAACATCTTCCCAGGTTTGATGGAGAACATGGTAATATCACATCTAAAAAGCACATACAAGGTTTTGAAAATTATCTTGACCTTTTCGAGGTTGAGAAAGATGATGTCTGCATTAGGATTTTTTCTTTATCTTTGCAAGGTAGAGCTAAGGAATGGTTCAAAAGTTTGTCAGCTACAAGAATTCCCAATCTTCAGCAATTTGTAAAAATCTTCCTTGATAAATGGGAGATCAAGAGAAATCTTTTCCTCATTCTAGAAGAGTATGATCATTTGAAACAATAGCCAGGAGAAACAATGAAACACTTTTCAACAAAATTCAACCAAGTTTACAATTCAATTCCTGCTGAGATAAAGCCTCCCTCTGGTTTATCTCTTTTACACTACCCAGATGCCTTTGATCTGGAGATGGAATTTCAAATAAGAGAAAGGAACACTACTACACTGAAGGAGATGCAAGATAGTGCAATGAGTGTGGAAGCAATTTTTCATATCAAAAGGTCAAAGATCAAGGAAGAAGAAAGGAAGAAAATAATAAAGGAGCAACTAAAATCTTCAGAAGCTAAATTGGACATTCTGGCCAGCATAATGAAAGAAATGATGCAGAAAGTCATCATGGGAAATTAACTTGTTTTTCAAGGGCATCATGTTTCATTGGTTACAGAGAAAGAAAGGGTCACTGTTCCCAAACACTTTGCAACTCATCCTTGGTATCATGGATTGGAAAATGATTGTTTCATGTATTCAATTCACAACATAGTCAAAGATGAAACTCCAACTCAGCTTGTAGAAGAGCCATCAACTGATATGATGTTCATGTTTGATGAAATTTCATTCATGTATGATCTACTCAAGAATGATCAATACGATGAGGATTACATCAAGATGGATTTTCCAAACCAATCAACAACATATTGTTGGGAGGAAGAAGATTAGTTGCAATTCAAACATGACAGTCAGCCTGTACACAACAATTATGACATCAATGAGAAAAATGAAGAAAATTTCAGAGCAAGTGGAAAGACATTACCCTTATGTTTCTCTTTATTT
Source organism: Picea glauca (assembly GCA_000966675.3). Taxonomy (NCBI): domain Eukaryota; kingdom Viridiplantae; phylum Streptophyta; class Pinopsida; order Pinales; family Pinaceae; genus Picea; species Picea glauca. Next base: position 587,502 of record JZKD02S2279521.1, read on the forward strand.
CAATTTCTATGAGAAAATTATAAACGAGTTGTAAATAGTGAAGATGTAGAATATTCTAATGAATTAGTTAGGGATGTCATTGATGACATGGAAGTTGTTTTAGATCCAGGATTGTAACCACTAAGTTCCCTTGACTTTCAAATTCTAGATGAAAGTTCAGAGCCCAAAACAAAATTTGAATCAGTGGACTATAACTCTCTACCATTAGTATTTAATTCATTTCAAATTTTGAACGAGTCTCTTGAGCAGATGTTGAAGAATAAATACATACAAAGTCATGAAATTTCATTCTCTTCAGGATCCAATAGCTGATTTGTTGGATGACCTGTGTTTTCAAGATCATGTTTCATGTGCCAATTATGGACTTGAAATCATTTACGATATAGACATGGTTAGATAGTCATTTTCATTGTTTGATTTAGTAGCCACTTCTTCTCAAAGTTCATTAGAAAATCTACAGAAAAATCAAAATTTGCATAATGATACAGATGGCATATATGCGTTATCAGGTCATGGTCTTAAAATTGATAAATTTGAATATCAGGAGATAGGTCGGGTTTATCATGATCCTATAGTTGTCTATATGGAGGAGCTATTCTTTTCAGAATGCCCATTGATACCTAAAGTTTATGTGATTGTCCACAGTCCCATGGATTTGTGTTGTGAAAATCAGGTCGGAAATCAATCCATTTTGCTCATGCAAGTTTTATTTCTGATACTGGTTAAAAACAATGAAAGAGCAGAGTTATTAGAGCAGTTTCTTGACTGGTTGCACTGGCATTATTGTATCATTTTAAACAACAAAATTATCAGTAGTATAGGGTAGGTAGTAGTTTGGAAATAAGCTCAGCCTTGAGAATTTGTTTTTATTTTCTCAAGCATTATTTTTAGATTTTAGTTTTCAAAATGATTTGGATCGCAATTTCAAGATTTTCAGTCACATAAGTTTCAGGATATAACAAGATGCAAGTTTTGGGATCAGCCAAATGGATAAGGTACTGATCTACAAATCCATAGATATGAGATTCTTGACATCTCCTCGGGATCTTGCATCCCCAATTGGAAACTATGTTAGGGTCCTATAATATAGGCCATCTGTTTTCCAGTCATCTATTTTGGAAATTTTCCGATCAAGTTGAAGGTGTTTTCATGGTAAGGTGCTCAGGGATAAATTTCCAGTGGTCTATCCAATGCTTCAAATCGATATCTAGATTAAAAGTTAGAGATAGATATTGTCACATTCTAAGCTTTGAATTATGATGTATCCACATGAGATTTTTTAAGGTTTAGAGTGGCATAATCAGGGGTTTCATAAATTTGGTTCATGTTTTAATTATGGCAGCAAAACGAATTTTCGGTAGATAAAGGTCAAAATTTTATAACTGATAAAGGTCGAAATTTTATAAATTTTTCACACGAATTGTCTTGTCACTTTCCTAACTGACAATTGTACTCGTATCATTATTTTTTTATATGCATCCATAAAAATTTTCAATCATCATTCATCCTATTTCATAAAATATTATTGTTGTAGGAAAATCTCCCTGCGGACAGGTAGATTGCCTCAAAGAGCTAGACTCTTAACTATAAGACAAAAAGTTCTTAACGTGGACACTAACTTCCTTTCAGATCTATACAAACTAATGCATAAGGAGGGAGGAGAACAGAAGTACCTTTTGATCGACGTTTGTCCCTGCACACTCCGAGTTGAGCTCCAACCTTTCGCTCCTCGATGAGCCCTGTAGACAAAACAACAGTACGCCCACTTCCTACTCTATTGATATTAGCTTGAAAATAGATCTATCTATCAACAATAAGTTCATGTAAGATCAGACACAAACTAGAAAGAAACATGCCAAACAAATTATATTAATGAGGACAAAACATTGCTTACAGCCATAGATGAATTGCAGCAGCTCTGCCAAGTCCTCCTTGTCTACCCCTTGCTCAAAAGATCCACGATCCGAATGATGATAGCTTCACCAATTGCTCCCTATGAGATCATAGGTCCCTTTCTTCCAAAATATCTCTATTCCAGTACCACTTATGAGATCATAAGTTTGGTGTGATTCTATCTTTTCAGTTCTCTTTCACCATTAGAAAGCTTGCTTATATAGCCTTGGAGAGACTCAACAACTTGAGATATCCTTGGGGAAGGTGAGGATTTTCCTCCTTTAGTTGAGGATCTACCCTAAGATCATGGATGGACTAGGGATTCGAATCCAACTACCTTCAAAGAATGAAAGGATCCTTCCCCCATTCATCTCAACAACTTAACTACTGCCCAGAATAGGTAGCGCTCCCTCAAAAGGACCATCAGAGCACTGTAGCGCTCCCTAGTAGGCTTTAGGGGGGCGCCAACACTTTCAAAATCCATAACGCTCCCTCAAAAGGGCTAGAGGAGATTTATAATGCTCCGAGACAATGTAAGGGGGAGCACCAGCGCTCCCATAAGAGGTATAGGGGAGCGCTCTCCTCCAAAAGCTAGTTTTTTGAGTGTTTTCAGATGGCAAAAGGTTTGCAAGCCTGCTAACTCATTTCTCCTCTTCCAAATCAAATGTGTGAGGTGTTTCAAGTGTCCTTCTCATGTCATTATAGGCACAACATAGGCATCATGGTAGTATGCTTCCCTGACACTTGCGACACTTGTGAGCAACATGCGACACTTGCGACCTTGTGAGAAAAATGCGACACTTGCAACCTTTATAATGACGACACTTGCGACACTATCAAGGTGAGTATTTTTGATGTGTAACAGATTGCCCCCCAAAGTATGAAGTTAGAAGACAGGAACTGATAACTGAAATGCTTTGTATACTTTCAAGCAAGGGTATAGACGCAGAGAACTTGACAGAAGCTGCACACAAACATCCAACAAATATTATGACATGTTTCAAACCCAAGCTAGGCATACCTATGCTTGGGTGATCAAGACTTTCAAGATATGGCCACCATAAAATACACTGCGGATCCATAATTGTATTGATAAAAAGGTATAGCCACTGAAAATACACTGTGGATCTATACTTTGATGACCTGAACTGATTGTAGCCATGAAGAATACACAGTGGATCTACAAGATGACAAGACATAGCCATGACCAATACAAAGTGGATCTATGTAACAGTATATGTGTCATTGTTCAAGAGAAACTCCTTCGCAACCTGGGCAAAGTACATATCAAAGTGATCACTCAACCCAGGGTCTTCTTACCGATCCCAATGTAGTACGAATCTAACCATGTGAATAGATGTCCTGATGTCGAACATGGCAGAAACCACTTGATTACCGGTCAATGATGTAAACCGTTAACAAGTGCGAGGGAGATCACCATTAATGTCAATGATTCCCAAGGTACCCTAGTACATTCCAAGGAATGTGAATGGATGAGCTGGAGTTGAACATCCATGGAATCATCCGATCAGAGGTCAGTGATGTAAACCCACTGTCGGACGTGAGGAGGCCTACCATTGAGGCATGTAGGTCCCAAAGTACTAACTGGTTTCTAAGTCTAATTCCTGGATAATGTGTTGAATTCGACAAGAATAGGCTCATTGAAGGAGGGCCTTGATGTATCCCCCATCAACGACACGAAACGGACATAGAGATGTAATTGGTGGATCAAAAGGACATGGACTGACATAGGTTTTGAGGCAAGATATTTGGGATGGCCGACTCTAGAGGCAAATACTTCCCCTTGAACACTGAGGCACAACAACAGAACATGACACGGACCAAAACTTGATAATGCAGTGGATGTCGTGACTTGCGTCGGGTGACCCAAAGGAGTGAAAGAAACTCAAAGGATTGGCTGAGTGCAGAGGTTCAGCGGGTTATAATGCATACAAAAGACAAAGTGTCATGTTCAAGGGCGACTCTAAGAATTGCTTGATAATGTTCTCAAGAGACTGCTTGGTTTGCTTCTTTCAATTTCCCCCCCATCCAGATAGACGAGTACCTCTTTTTGATTTAATGAGCTCGAGGAGGATAACTGTTAAGAACCAAACATCAATATAGCATAGAAAAACCTCAGGAAAAGTACTCAACGCCTTGAAAAAGAGATAATTCCAGATAATAAGCCTCTTCGAGGGGGAAACCTCCTTTTAC
>JZKD02S2279521.1:631527-649231 GCA_000966675.3 Picea glauca
AAAAGTTATGATGCAAACAAGATCAAGAAGTAAGATTTTGAAGATGGCATGTTGAATGACACTGAACCCATTCAACTCTAATGTTTTCTGACATTCTTCCCCACAGACTTATACTAAAACAAATATCTATTTTTTGTTCGCCGAGAAGACCCGTAAACCCTTTTTGAAGCGTCTTTATTATAGCAAATTTGTCATAACATCCGTCAAATGCAACATATTTATAGATTTTGTAACGTCGCAATTCCGACATAAAAAAGTCCTAAGTGACCGTTGGTATTTTGACTTGGTGAACATACTAAGGTGACCGTTGGAGGGGAAAACCTAGTTTCCAAAACGTCGCAATTGTGACATATATCTTCACAAACATGGCAAGAGAGACGTTCCAGTGGAAAACATGGCAAGAGAGACGTTCCGGTGGAAAATGTGGCAAGAGTGACGTTAACATGGCAAGAGAGACGTTAACATGGCAAGAGAGACGTCAACGTGGAAAGACCGACGTTATCGGGCAACATGATTTATTTATTTTTAAATTTCCTCTATTTTGCGCCAATATGGACAATTTTGTCCATAATGCCGCAAATAAAACGTCGGAATTTTTACAATATGTACTAGTGACTTATGAGATCATAAGTTTGGTGTGATTCTCGCTTTTCAGTTCTCTTTCACCATTAGAAAGCTTGCTTATATAGCCTTGGAGAGACTCAACAACTTGAGATATCCTTGGGGAAGGTGAGGATTTTCCTCCTTCAGTTGAGGATCTGCCCTAAGATCATGGCTGGACTAGGGATTCGAATCCAACTGCCTTCCAAGAATGAAAGGATCCTTCCCCCATTCATCTCAACAACTTAACTACTGCCCAGAATAGGTAGCGCTCCCTCAAAAGGACCATCAGAGCGCTATAGCGCTCCCTAGTAGGCTTTAGGGGGGTACCAGCGTTTTCAAAATCCATAGCGCTCCTTCAAAAGGGCTAGAGGAGCTTTATAACGCTTCTAGACAGTGTAAGGGGGAGCGCCAGCGCTCCCAGAAGAGGTATAGGGGAGCGCTCTCCTCCAAAAGCTAGTTTTTTTAGTGTTTTCAGATGGCAAAATGTTTGCAAGCCTGCTGACTCATTTCTCCTCTTCCAAATCAAATGTGTGAGGTTTTTCAAGTGTCCTTCTCATGTCGTTATAGGCACGACATAGGCATCATGGCAGTATGCTTCCCTGACACTTGAGACACTTGTGAGCAACATGCGACACTTGTGACCTTGTGAGCAAAATGCGACACTTGCGACCTTTATAATGATGACACTTGCGACACTATCAAGGTGAGTATTTTTTATGTGTAACAATTATGTTTTGTTTATCCCTTGTCTAATCGAGTGATGATAACCCTAGATCGTACCCATACAATTCAATCGATAAAAAAAAAACCGGGCATCATCCTTTTGATGCATTGAACCAATTAACTACCTATTTGAATTTGTTTTAAATCTTCCCACAGTCACCCAAAGATTTCATATGTTGAGTCTTTATTTTGTGTTTCCCAGTTTTATCCTGCCATTCAATATTATTTGAGTCAATCTCTCACCTTACATATCATAGATCCTTTATCATCGACCCATTTTAAAGCATTTTTACCAATCCTAGTCATGAATATTGCAACGGGAGGCGCTCTTCTGAGGAAGGAGTTGCAGGATGCCACTTACCTTGAGGCATACCCTGAGGTCTGTGAATTTTTCAAAAGTGTTGGATGCTAAAGGTTTTGCCAGAAACTCCAGGGGTACCATCAGGGTGTCACAAAGGAATTTGCCAAGAATTTTGATGGATTTAAAGTTCAACTCGGGCCTGTTTTGATGCAAATAGATGAATCCAATATAGCAGTAGCTACAAAGATGCATGGTGAAGGTGAAAATTGGTTTGATAGAACCTCAGTCAAGGAAATTGATTTTTGACCATTTCTCAAAAAAAAGCATCAAAATATGAAATGGAAAAAGGAAATTCCCATAAGCTACTTGGAGGAGAAATGGAAAATATTGTTAAAAATTATTCAGGTTTACATCACTTGTGAGGGGAGATATGGGAGGACCATCATTTACCATTTCATATTTCTCCTTCAATTGACAGGTAAGAAACCTATGAATATGCCATTTTATATTCTTAAGAGTCTTACCAAGATGGCTTCCAAAGTTGATGCCAAACCTCAGAAGGCTAGCAACAGTTTATTTCATCATGGCATGATCAAACTAATAGTCTTAGAGGAGCTTAGCAGAAGGAATAATACTTGGGATTATATTTTGTTTTCGGGAGAGTTTGGACAAGAAATTCAACCACAGAAAAGAGGAACTTTCTCACAACAACTAACTTCTCCAAAAACCGGTAAAAGAAAGAGGAGAGCATTGTCACTTGTAGAGACTGCAACACAAGCCTCCCCATCAAAATCAAAGAAAATAAAAAGGAATATAGAATTTGGGAGAAATGCAGAGGATCAAGGAAAGGCTACAATTAGAAATATTCTAGATATGACATATTCAGATTCAGATTCAAAGCCATTAGTTGGAGAAATGGAAACTCCAAAAAATGGAATACCTGAAACATCATCAAAGAAAAAGCTTAGTAAAAAACCTGCGGTTCAGAAACTGAAAGAAGAACTGGCATAGTTAAAGATATTAGAAAGACATCTCAAAACAAAGAATGAGACTCTTAGAAAGTCATCTCTCAAATTTGGTTCTGCATTAGATAAGTTGGACATTAAATATGAGACTATCAAGCACAAGAATAAGAAGCTATCCAAACAAAATAGTAGATTGTAGAACATGAATAAAGTTTTGAGGTTTAAGCTTGCTCACAAAAAACTAAAACCTAAATCTCACGTCATTCTTGATGCTCTAGTTGAAGCTGCCCTTGATTTGGAATAAGGTGATTATAATAGATGAAGTAGGGTTAATTATCGAACTCAACCATTTTTTACCAGTTCGAAAGAATTTACAGGTTTCTCCAGCTAAAATCAGTTGCAAGGTCCATAATTAGCTACCAAAATCATTCCTAGAAAACCGGCAGCTAAACATACCCTATTTCAATCTCGTTAACTACCTAAAGTTCTGTTATGAACAAAAAACACAGAAATCTCCTCGGATCAAGGAAAATGGATTCCTCAATTTTCTCAAAGGCTTCCAGAATGATTTTCCAGTTATAACACATCCTCAATATGTTGGTGTCAGGTTAATGTCAGATTAGTTATGGTTTATTAAAGGAAGTCAAAGCATAATCTATTTCTTTGGATTTTGTTGCAATTTCCCTAGTTTTAGGATAGTCGTCAACAGACAATTATTTCGATTTTTACCCTTTCAGTGGTAAAAATCAAATATATTGTTATAGAATCAAGATGTATCGTATGATTTGGAAATGATATCAGATCTCTATTTTTTAGATATCATTAGTTAGGTATTGTCCAGAAATATCTAGAAACAATTAAAGAAGGGATTTGATCCCCTACTCTATAGGATCTGAATGTAATGGGATATTATAAAATATAGAATGAAATATGGCATGAGGGTTGGACCTGAATGGGAAAACAGTATTGAAATATTACCATCCATTGTGAATATTTTTAGGAGGTTTTAAGTGATTTTTTTTTATGAATACAAAAAAATTATGTTTCAAGATTCTTGTGCCATAGTTATGTGGTGAAGTGTCTCTTGATGTAATATGTTTTTCTTTGGTTTCACATTCTGTTTCTTTCTTTTATTGTTTATAAGAAGATTAAATTATGGATTTGTTTCAAACACCATGTTCTGGCTTAAAACAATATTCATGTTTTCTTCTGAAGTTTGAATTTAGAATTTGGCTAGCAATTATCTACATTTGAAGTGAACCCTAATCTATTTCTCTTTCTCCATATCACAAATTACAAGGATTCACTAACATGACTACCTTGTCCTGTTACATATGAGCTTCGTTATTCCTTCATTTGATCACCTTAAACCTTTTTGACTCCATTTTGCCCAATCGACCTCTTTTGTTGTCCCAACCCAAAAATTTTAAAAACCAAACCCAAATCTATCAAGGAAAGGCCACAATTTAGAGTTGAAAGCACACATAGAAAGGGAAAATAAAAAACCCAAGCGATTCGGTAATATAATCATCAAAAATACTACCAACTTGAAAGCCATCATAAATTTGGAACTGTTCGATCCTTCATTTGCTAATTTCTAATGGTAAAAAAGGATTTTGTTTGATTTTATTTCATTCTGTTATAAAAAATCAAAATAGGAAAATTTAATTTTGATTTCCTTTGTTTATAATAAGACTAGCTACAGAATCTATGATTCTGTAGCCAATCTATTTCTGAATATTAGTTAGCATTATTTTCTGAATATCAAATTTATTTTTTTATCTACAGGAAATTGATGATTATGATGTTGATTACAAGGAGAAAACATCTAGGATCATACACTCTATTATTCAGTAGTTTCTTTCTTTTATGTTGATAAAACTTTGTTATTATTTTGACAAACCAACTCATATAGGAGTGGTTTCTAGTTTCACTATTTTTGTAGTATTATCTATTTTTGGGGGATTGTACTCTATCTTGCATGATAAGAGTATGTGAATCCTAAGCTAGTTTAAATATTGGTCACTCTTAGTAGTGAAGACATCTTTTGTTGGGATACATTATGGACATATGATTTTTGAGAACCATTATGGAGAGGTTGTTCATCATTTGGCTTTAGACCTGTGTGACGCTTACCCCATTATGTTTTTGCTTCCATCCTATGAAATATCGCAACGCTTGAGGCAACTTTAGTTTGGTTATCCTATGGTATTTCATATTATTAAGAACTTTAATTATGTCTGTAATTTGTTGTTCCATATTACATCTATGATCAATCCGCCATTTAAATATTGTTGATTTATGTTGGATATTGGATGATGGATTATATGAATGCTTTGTATTGAGTTTCCTCTATTGTAAGTGTTCATTATCATAAGATCACCAAATCTGTACATTTATCATTATGTCATTATATACTCGCTCCAATGCATCTTTGAGTTTATTCTGGGAGCATTAGCACTATTCTTTTGCAGGTTTTCCTCGTAGGATGGACAGTTAGGAGCTCGAATTACGCAGGAAGATAAATTCATCTTAGTCGATTAGTTACACGTTAGTTTACTTGTTATTTAGTTAAAATTGTTTTGGAATAAGAATAGTATGAGTTGGCTTTGAATGTTTATGCATTCTTATTTCAATTATGTTTGATTAGCATCCATTTAATTTTAGACTTTTAAATATTCAACAAAAAATAGGAAAATGTATGTGCTTTCTTTATCTCTTTTGTAAACACTTTAAAAAAAAACATTTGTTTCACAGGATGTCAAGTAAATCTTATAAGTTTTATATCCATTGTTTATAATCATATGCACATATTCATCTTTCTATTTTGACATGTGTAATTATTAAATTTATATCTTTAGTATCGTAGCCTTTAGATTAGTTTCCTCTCTTTTGTTATTTTTAGTACTTTAGTTGGCCAACGGAGCCATTAAACCCATCGGTTCATTTCATTCCAAGTGTCTTGGGTTATTTAGACAACCCCAGTCTAGATTTGACCTTCCATTTGGCGGTGTGTCACTTATGCCCGTCAACAAATGGCGCTAGAAGGAGGGTCGAGGTAATATTAATGATTAAATGTTTTACCCCTTAGTCTATCATAATTCCAGATTTATAAAGTCCTCTTCTGTGTCATATTGAAATGCACTAGAAGGTAGGCCAGACTGACAAGTTGTCCTTGTGGGAGTCTTTATTTCAAATGTATTTATTTCCCCATGGCTACCCAAATCACTGTGTTGGAACATGCTTTCCACTTCTCAATACATGGTATTCCCAATGAGACAATCTCTCGCTTGTCCAAACTCACCTTTGATGGTGGGGATGATGTATCTGCTAAATACCATATTAACAAGTTTTGGTGTAAATGCATCAAGCATGATATTTATGATTTAAAGGTTTTATGCAGATTGTTTTCTTTTACTTTTAGGAGTCGGATTAAACATTGGTTTGAGTCTTTTCCAGCATATCACATTTTTTATTGCCTTCAATTTGAAGAGGAATTTTTAGATGCTTTTGAAATCTATGATTACAATGAATTATGTGAAGAATTTCAGACTTTGCTAATCAATGACAATTCATCTCCAGAAGGCTTTTCGAGAAGAACCCATCATGTTCTCTATAAATTTAATTTTGATGACATGTCATTTGTACTAAATCTCCTCTATGATGCTTGCATCCCTTTCATCTAGTCATATTCAATCGTGAATGATGAACCAGTTACAAATCCTATCACTCAATTACGAGAAGAATTTTGTTCGCAGGATGAGAAGAATCCATCTGAAAATTTTGAACAAGCAAGGGAGGTAGAATCTATTGAAAAGGTTCTTACTGACAATCAAATTGTTTTTTCCTTCAAATCATTGTATTTTCTGTCCTTGACCATCGTGGAAGAAGACTCGATGTTGGTTCAAGGTGAATGTCCTCATTCTTCTAACTCTTGCTCTAATCAGTACTTAAATTCAGTTATTGAAGAACACTTAGGTGACAAAAATCATCTTAATCATTCTAACATTTCTATGAAATTGATTAGAGATGTAAATCTGCAATTTGAAGAAGAAACCTTAAACCTTCATCCACAAATCATACCTTATCCACATAAAATATTAGATGTTTTTCATGAAAGTTTTGAATTATCTATCATACAGGAGGCGAATTTAGATGATCATATTATGTTGAAGGATTTATCTCCAAAATAGAATGAAAGTTTTAAGGAAAGTGATGAAGAATGTCTTGAGAATACCATTGCTAAATATCATAGCTCAAGAGATTCTCTTCATGTGCTCATTTATGCTACATTTTACTCTTTATATACTGATCTCTTTTTAGATTCTGGTGGACATGATACTTTACCCATGGTATCTTACTCTTTTCCATCACAATCATATCTTTTCGAAATGCCAAAATTTGGTGAAATTAATTCCAAACATAACATTTATGAAGTCGGATTGGATGCTCTTTCACTTTCATCACTCACATGGAAAAAGGACATGTTGCAAGATGATTTTACACGTTTTATTTTTGAAAAAGACAATGCACTCATTCTTATTGAGATCAAATATTCTACATTGCATATTCGTTCTTTGATTAGTTCGAATTTTAATGTTTATGCTTCACATTTTGAAACAATCAATCTCATCAAAGGAAGAATTCAAATCAATGATATAATTGATGTCACAGATCCTCTTATGATGTTTTCCCCATTGATATATCTATTTCTTCAAAGTCGTAGTTTGCATCCTAAATTTTATGACAGGATCTTAGATTGGCTTGAAGATTCGTATCTAAAAAATATTCATAATAATGATAAAGTTGTGCTTCCTTTATTTTTACCTAAATATCTAGAAAGTAAGCATGACATGATTCTTTTAGATACTCCATGTGAATAAATTGATGAACACTTGGAAAATTGTCAGGAGGATGGGACACTTTGGCCTTGGTTGATGGTTATGTCAGGTCCTCGTAATATTGCCAAGTTTTCCAAACTTACTTACACTCTTCCATTCCATTATGACCCATATCATGAAAAGATTGTAGAATGATTGGAGGATTCATACATCAAGAAGTTTCAAAAGAATGGTAAGGTTGTGCTTGTTTTGTTTTTAAATGAATATATAGGAGGTAAGCATGACATATTTCGTTTGTATCTGCAAATACTACATTCTTTTATTTTGATTTTTGACTTTCTATGCCTTGCATGATTGAAAATGCTCTTGTGGCTGCACTGGAAATACGATTTTACTTAGCATTTTGATCTATTTATTAGTTAGAGTAGGTTTCCTTTAGTTTTATTTCTCACTGTGTCTCTTTGTAATAATGCAGTTATGAACACAAGTGGGTGCACCAAGAGAACCATAATATGACTATTGTCAGGGAAGTCCACTTTGACCCTTTTCTCTCATCTTTTCGTTGAACATTTCTTTTGAAAAATGCAGTATCATCATGAAAATTTTAAATGAAAAGTAAAGAGATAAGTAAATTTGAATTGTCAATTCAACCCTAACCCAAGGTTCCACAAGTAGGAATTCTCTCTTATAAATAAGGATTTTTCTTTTTTTTTCTTTTAGTCTCTCTCAAGAGATATTTCGATTGATGATTTCAGATCCACCCTCTTTATAAATATTTTTTAATTTTTCTTTTCTGTTTTTTATTTTGGTTCGTTTCATTTTGCTTGATTTTGATTTGTTTTCTAAATAATTATGTCTAAATCACCATTTAATTTGATGAAGGGAATCAAAATTCTTATTCATTAGCAGCAGTTGATAACATCTCAAGCATCTGAGTAGTAAATGATAAACTCATATCAACAGAAGTAATTTTATGTTCAAACAATGTTCCTGGTTTATCATTAAAATCACAAGAAGACGTGATTATCCTTAACAAACTTCTAACGCCGTCCTTGTTTTAATGAGAACAAATCAGTGTGCTTCCCCATCCTGGAGGTGATTTCTTAACAGAAATCTAATTGTCCAAATCATGATGAAAGTTATCAAAAAATAAATAAATAAAATTCTTTAATGATCAAACTTTTCATCCCAAACTGTGAGATTTTCAGTATCACCCCGCTCTCCTGAATATCATGAAGTTTTTGCAAATTTGTAAACAAATTATAGAGATTTGGAAGCACTATAATGTGTGGGAAGTGTTTGTAAACCTGCCAAGACACTGAACAGGTCTGTTGGCAGCAGGTAAATGCACTCATGATACCAAGGCAAATTTGTGGGGGTACTGAACAGGCCCGCTAGCAGTGAAGCAATGTCAGGTTTAAGAAGATTCTCAGGTATGTATTTTGATTTGATCAAGTATGAATATTTTTTGGTCATGAATGGACAACTCTTGGACAAGATAGAGGTAGTAGAGTGGGTTAAATGACATCCCTGTCGAGGCTATGGATGACTGCTAGTAGCACTGGCCCTGTCAATGGTATCAAAGTCATCTGTATAAACATCGCTACACCTGTGATCTAAAAAAGATAGCAGATTACAATTTCGGAAAGAAATGCACTCAATGTTATGATTGCATTGTGTTCTGAGTTATTGTCGAAATGCTTGGTCTGTCATTAACTGTCTCTAAAAAGTTATTTCATCTGTGCCCCTGATAGAAATTTTCTGGTGATGCAGATATAACTGCTTCGCCCAGCGTGTCAGCATTGTTGGCAACCACCAATTCAGTCAAATTTTATCATAATTAAAAGTCATCACAAAGAGTTAAAATATTTATATAGTTTCCTCCTCCTTACATTTATAAACAATTTTGTCTTTTGGCTTCAAGGCAATGATTGGGCTAAAATTATCTTATGAGTTGTTTTTTTAAATTTTCGTTTGTTTTGCTTAAAATTCATGACTGCAAGCATGAAATTTAAACAAGAATTTTTCTTGGGTAATTATTCTACGGTTTTTGTTTCTCATATTTCATTTTAACAAAGAAACTACACCTTGAGGAAACCCATATGTTTCTAAGCTTAAAGTTTTATAAACTCATTAATTAATTCACTACCACAATTTTTATGCATTATGGGTATCATGACTTAATCGGTTCTATGATTGATCATTTGGTTTTAATTCTTGAAATATATGAATGCACAAAACATTGGATTAACATTCGATATGGGTCTCATGCTCTCAATAGTCATATCAACCTTCATGTCACTTGGTACTCGTCTGTTGTACCCACGACTACACCTCACCCTATTGTTTTGCGCATTAATGAAACCATTCATTGTTTGAATTGGCATTCGATGGTAATCAAGGGTTTGATATTCATTATGGGAAATGGATCTTATATCTGCATGCCCTTTGGTTACCAGTATCTCTAAAAATTAAGTTATCGTAGCATGACAGTCTCCAAACTTCCTAGTTTTCGTGCCATTCTAGTTTTCACAGATCTTTCTCTGCTACTCGTCTACTGGAATATGAAACCTACCTCCTGTGATATATTTTGTGTCTATTTCACAGCAGCGATGACTCCTGTGGTTCGAATAGAGCCAAATGGTTTCCAAGCCCTTATTTCCCATGATGATGCCATATATGACATGAAGGATCATGGTTGGGATATCTTCCTCAAGAAATTCAAAGGCTACAACCTCATGGTCACGCAAGCCTTTGCATAGACATTTCATGGTTTTAGGGCTAAGGTCGAGGATGTGCAATAAGAGGTAACAAAAGATTTCATACCCCGGGCAACAGGAATCCCGCTGGAAGGAGAAAAGTGGTTTAAAAATGCCAAAATGAAGAATGTTCCATGGAGCTTGCTCATGGTTTCTCGCAAATCCACCTGCTTCCCTAAAGGTACTCCCATTGATTTTCTGAAACCTATATGGCACAACCTTATCTTGATTTTAAAACAATTTATAACATGTGAAGGCCGTTATGGTTTGGTATTTCTATACCACGTTCGACTGCTTATGTTGTTCATAGGGTTTGAATTGAACATGTTGTTCTACCTGTTAATGAGCCTATACAAAATTTCTAAACACTTTAAGAGATAGAGCATGAATTCTCTGTCGATCCTTTTTCATCACGGGCTCATAAAAATCCTGTTGATATCTCACCTGTCACAAATCAGAGATAATTGGGAGAGTTTCTTGAGCCGAAATGGTTTTGCCCAGGATAACCATACAATGAACCTACCTTTAGATATACATCCCGACTTTGATCATCCCGTGACTGAAAGTCAGGGTTTCAATTCACCTGACGACTGTGAGATTAATGAGTCTATGTCTATTTCTTTCAAAATCCCCGTGGTTAAGAAATCACGATGTATTTTTTTGCCCAGAAAATCGTTGGAATAGGTAGTGCGTGAATTAAAAGGAAAGCTTCCCCTATGCTTGCAAATGAACCTAATCAGAAACATAATGATAAACCTACTGCAAGGAAAATTCGTAAGGGTAAGAAAAAGAAAATCTCAGATTTGAATTTTATGAATAAGAGGTCTGGTAAATTGATATCTAGGAGTTTAAGGAATCAAAAAAGGGATCATTTGAGCTCGATCTCTACCATCGAGGTCAATGATCACTGTTTAGATGAAGAAATCAACGATTTCCTTGCTTGGGAAGATCCGGATAACTAGTCTCTCAAAAAAGAAACTGTTGGTTGGGATGAGCAATATCATTTTGTCTCTAGGTTACCTCCATGTCTCAAAGGAAAAGAGGGTTTCACTAGCATTGGTCATGACTTGAATCAAGCCACAGAGAAACATGAAATACCCGTTGTTCAATACTTTCCATGTCGGTCTTCCATTACACAAGTACATTGTGACAGTTGCTTAGATTGGATAGAATGCTATTACAGGGATATTTTGTTGTTACAAGCTCAAGTAAAACGTCTAGCTGCTCTGAATTCTTTATTGGAACGAAAGAACCAAGAGTTGAAAGCCCACACAGAAAGGGAAAATAAAAGACCTAAGAGATGCAGTAATATAATCATAAAAAATACTACCAACTTCAAATCCATCATAAATTCAGAACTGTCTGATCCTTCTTTCATTCTATTATAAAAAATCAAAATAGGAAAATTTGGTTTTGATTTCCTTTGTTTATAATAAGACTAGCTATAGAATCTATGATTCTGTAGCCAATATATTTATGAATATTAGTTAGCATTATTTTCTGAATATCAAATTTATTTTGTTATCTATAGGAAATTGATGATTATGATCTTGATTACATGGAGAAAACATCTGGGATCATACGATCTATTATTCAGTAGTTTCTTTCTTTTATGTTGATAAAATGTTGTTATTATTTTGACAAACCAATTCATATAGGAGTGGTTTCTAGTTTCACTATTTTTGTAACACTATCTATTTTTGGGGGATTGTACTCTATCTTGCATGATAAGAGTATGTGAATCCTAAGCTAGTTTAAATATTGGTCACTCTTATTAGTGAATACATCTTTTGCTAGGATACATTATGGACATATGATTTTTGAGAACCATTATGGAGAAGTTCTTCATCATTTAGCTTTAGACTTGTGTGACGCTTACCCCTTTATGTTTTTGCTTCCATCCTATGAAATATCACAATGCTTGATGTAAATTTAGTCTGATTATCGTATGGTATTTCATATTATTAAGCACTTTAATTATGTATGTAATTTGTTGTTCCATATTACATATGTGATCAATCCTCCATTTAAATATTGTTGATTTATGTTGGATATTGGATGATGGATTATATGAATGCTTTGTATTAAGTTTCCTCTATTATAAGTGTTCATTATCATAAGATCACTAGATCTGTACATTTATCGTTCTGTCATTATATACTCACTCCAATGCATCTTTGAGTTTATTCTGGGAGAATTAGCACTGCTCTTTTACAAGTTTTCCTCGTAGGTTGGACAGTTAGGAGCTCGAATTACGCAGGAAGATAAATTCAGCTTAGTCGATTAGTTACAACTTAGTTTACTTTTTATTTAGTTAAAATTGTTTTGGAATAAGAACAGTATGAGTTGGATTTGACTGTTTATGAATTCTTATTTCAATTATGTTTGATTATAATACATTTAATTTTAGACTTTTAAATATTCAACAAAAAACAAGAAAATGTACGTGTTTTCTTTATCTCTTTTGTAAACACTTTAAAATAAAACATTTGTTTCGTAGGATGTCAAGTAAATCTTGTAAGTTGTATATGCATTGTTTATAATCATATGCACATATTCATATTTCTATTTTGACATATGTAATTATTAAATTTATATCTTTAGTATCATAGCCTTTAGATTAGTTTCCTCTCTTTTGTTATTTTTAGGATTTTAGTTGGCCAACGAAGCCATTAAACCCGTCAAGTCATTTCACTCTAAACGACATGGGTTGTTTAGACAACCCCGGTCTGGATTTGACTTTCCAGTTGAAGGTGTGTCACTTACGCCCGTCAATAAATGATGCTAGAAGGAGGGTCGAGGTAATTTTAATGATTAAATGTTTTACCCCTCAGCCTCTCATAATTCCAGATTTATAAAGTCTTCTTCTGTGTCATCTTGAAATGCACTAGAAGGTAGGCCAGACTGACAAGTGTTGGGTTATGAAATGGTACAAATATTCTCCTCATTTCCATGATTTATGACATCATCTTGACTTAATTTTTTGTTACTTAGGAATAAAATAGGATAGGAAATGACTAAAACGTCTTCTAGAACTATCATTGAGTTGAAGTTCATAAATTCTAAAATATGTTGGAATTGTTTGATTTTGTTACAGGAGTGGGTAAATCTTTGTAAATTCATGATAGCAGAAGAGATTTTGAAGATGCGCAAGCTACTGGAAGCTAAAGATATGGAGCATAAAGTAGTTTCAAGAGAGATTAGTTCTCTATTTTGAAAACTTCAAAAATAGTGATAGCGATTCTGAGGAACTCTCGATCCTCAAGATAGCTTTATTTACCCATATTTTGTAATATATAAAGTGTAGTGAATCCTGGAAAGGATCATATAAGAATTGTATCTAAGCACTCATAATTCATAATTGCTCTGCAAAAATAGTTTCTGTAAATGTTGTCTCAGTTATGGAGTTAATAAAGGTTTTGAACATTTCCATCATTTTTGTATACTGAGTTTCTAGTAGCAGTGCTTCTGAGGACCGAGGGCCCAATTTGAAGGAGTTACTGCCTTAATCTGTATTTTATCAGTTTGATTTTTGTTTTGAACTTTAAATCCTTTTTATCATCGTTAGGATAATGCATAAGTGTGTCAATGTTTTGATATTGTTTTCTTGTAGAAGATAGATGTTTTCCTTTGAATTTTGTCGATTGCTATTCATGATTCCATTTGTTGTAGTTTACTGCTTGATAGTTCCTCTCATTTTCACATGCATTGTTCCTTTCAATTAAATTAGCAATTGTTTTTCCTTTCTGTTAAATTAGCATTTGTTGTTTCTTTCGCTTAATTAGAGTTTGTTGTTCCTTCTACTTAGTTAGAATGTGTTTTTCAATTACTGTTCGGTCTCAATTTACACTATTCAGTTATTTCTTTCCAGTAGATTAGACAGTCATCAATAGTTCATCTTGTTTTCATAGATTCAATTATTGTTTCTTAATTAGATCAATTCATGCCTTTAATATCAGATTCAATTCTTGTCCCTTAATTAAATCTATTCAACAATTCAATTCATGCTTTCAATTCATAACACATTATAGATCAGATTTCAATCTTGTTTAGTAGGATCTTAGCTTTAGAAACTTAATGAATGTGTGAGGAACTTGATTGTTGATAAACTCATATTTTCTTTAACTACGTGATTTTAGCCTCTACGAGCTATCTGCATAGACTTTGCTGATATTCTTGAAATAGAAGACGAATCCTTAGGTTGATAAATTAATGTTAAACTAAGGTTGTTTTTAGGACATCTTTAGAGCCCAACATTTTGGCGCGGTTGCCGGGGAGAGTGTCAAAGATAGCATAGATTGTGTCTTTGGAGGATGAGGTATTGAAGAGGGAAGGTAAGAACCTACGCAGGAAATAAGTAAGATGCTTATGCTAGCGCCTACGTCCAGCTAATACTTAGAGGTTATATAGGTGTTTTTTGAAATTTTTGAGTGAAGTGTGTATGACTAAGAAAAACTATCCTGAAAAGATAAAACCTCCACCAAAAACTACCAAATCCTAGGGTTCAGTGCTCCCTGGGAGAAGCACTTTCATAGACGATATCATTCAAAAATATGAATCTCAAGCTTTGGTTGGACCTAGGAAAGGATCTACCTGAATCCCTCAAGCAACAGTTTCACTAGCTACAACCCACACTGAGATTCATAGCAAAACTGGAGGGACTGAGAAGAGCTTTCAAAGCACAAATCTTATGATAAAATCATTCTATTTTGCATCAGATTCTCACATGTAAGTACACATACTAGATCAGGAATGAAAACTCCCCTCACCATAAATAGCAGTGTTACCAGCGGAGGAGTTACCCGAGCTGAAGTCGGTAATCTCTTAGAAAATTTCAAAACTGATATTCTAAGCACTCTGACTACACAATTGGATGTATTGCAGGCCAAACAGAAACAAGCAGAAGAAGAAAAGACTTTGGACATATTTTTCCACAGGTGCAGAAAAAAACATGGTCCAAGGGAATGTCCTTTGGATGTGGTTCGGGTTTGTGTTATTTGTGCCAAAGATCATGCAACAGAGAAATTCCCATTGCTCCTTGGACTAAAAGTTGTCTTTAGAGAAGCAGAAGAGGAAACAAAACCATTATACCTGATGGCTCAGCATTGCCAATGGTAGGCCCGACCTCCAGGTACACTACAGGTACCCCCCTCTTTCTTTTCTGGGCAGTATAATCAACAAAAAAATTATGGAAACACATGGCAGGGCCAACCATTTACTAATCAAAACTGGCAGCCCCAACAATATCCAGCTATGAATCCCATCTTGTAGAATCAACCGGCTGCAAATCCTTCCTGTCCCAACGTACAATATTCTACCCCATCTTGGCAAAACCCAAAAAACAACCCCTACCCTTCACAGTGATCCAACACGGCTTCCCAAAACCCAAATTGGAACCAAAATTGGTAGTGCCCCATGGGGATAACCAATCAACCCATGGGGATGGCCCCTCAAACCCAACCCACTTTTCAAGCCCCACTCCAATTACCCCAGAACCCTCAACCACAATTGCACCCTCAATTACCAGCCTAACCTCACCCAAATCCCAATAATAGACCAGCCCAACTCATCCAAATTATGGAGAATCAAGAAGGGGAAACCAACTCGGTAGGGTGCAATGAACTCCGGTTGAGATCGGGGCGTATAATCTCTCCTAAAGAAAGTAAAGTTTTCCAAGAACAGGAGAATTAAAATAACATACAGTCAACAATAACATCCTTGACTATGGTCATAATAGAAGAAACAAAGAAGGGAGGAAACACAGTCGAATCATAGGATCCTGATAAGGATGCCACTCCTCCTCCCTCATTCCCCAAAAGGTTGATTATAGCAAAACTTGTCGTGTATCCTAACTTCAACATTGTAGGGGAACTCAAGAATTTATATGTTAAGATCCCACTCCTGCAGGCCCTACAAGATATTCCAATTTATGCAAAGACAATTAAGGAACTATGTGGGAGGAAGCATGTTAGGAAAATTAAAAATTCATCATCAACTGTTCATGTGGTAGGAGCCTTGTCTGATCTAATTTTGGGTAGACAAGAACTAGTCAAATATGAAGATCCAGGGAACCCCATAGTAACATTTCAGATCCAAGGTTGTTATTTTCCAAATACACTAGTCAATTTGGGGGCGTCCATCAACATCCTGACTATGGAAACCTGCAATACCCTTGGTTTTGACTCCTTCGATCCTACCCCAATTATGTTACAGTTGGCTGATCGATCATTGGTTAGACCAGTTGGCACATTACATGATATCGCAATTTCAGTCGACTCTTGGGAATATCCAGCATATTTCCTTATCATCAATCCAAGAAGTGGACTTGAAGGACATCCATTAATGTTGGGAAGACCATGGCTCACAATGGAAGATGCATACATAGGATGTCGTATGAGTAATATGACAATTTCTAGAAGAGGTGTTACAAAAAATCTCATCTTATATCCTCCAGCCAAGCCAATCCCAACTATCGTATATCCACAGTTGCCACCACCAAGATATCCAAAAAAGGATCTACGAGACCCTCTCACGCTGGAAGAAGCTCTCAAACTCAAGAACCAATTAGAGGATGATGTGATCAGTGGGTTTATTAACATCCCAACCATTGTGAGTAACCCTACGTGCCATATGCTCAAAGTTGTTTTAGATTGCGAAGCGCAAGGAGACCCGTTGGAAGATTTAATGGAACAAAAAATCCCGACAACCATTGTTCATAACAAAAAATCAGTTGAGATTGCACCAAGGAGGTCTCTGAACATTAATTCCAATTTAGATGTGCAACAGTAACAAAAATGCATTCAAATACTTTCTAAATATCAGCAAGCTTTTGCCTGGGAGTATTATGACATGAAAGGTATTGATCCGCAACTCTGCACACACCATATTTATATTGAGAAATATGCTTGACCTATTCGACAACCCCAAATAACATTGAATCCCCATCTCAGGGATATTGTCAAAGAAGAATTACAAAAGTTGTTGGACATAGATTTTATATATCTTATCTGGGATAGTCAGTGGGTTTCCCCACTACTAATCGTCCCCAAGAAAAATGGAAAATGGAGAATCTGCGTAGACTACAGGGAACTTAACAAAGCCACCCAAAAGGACCACTTCCCCTTACCTTTCATAGATCAGGTCTTGGATACTTTAGCAGGGAAGAAATTATTTTCTTTCCTAGATGGCTTTAGTGGCTACTTGTTGGCAGCCAATTAACATTTTTCATTACCTCATAAGCTGCCTACACCAATGTTTCAAAAACATTGATTTTCCGTCGCAAATTTCAAATGGACGACGCCTTTATTCTTTGCGCCTTTCCGCACGCCTACCTTCGCTAAGTCTTCASGAGTGTGAACATGAAGATTTCTCCTTTCGAGGTCACAATTTCAATCATTATCTGAACTGCCGATACCTTTTCTGTCATCATGCTTATTGCGCCTATCTTTTATTGATCTTCACATGATCAGCAATGTCCTTTGATCGGTTTTCATACGTCAATGGATTATATAA
>JZKD02S2279521.1:654916-665020 GCA_000966675.3 Picea glauca
CATTTGTGAATAAATTGTAATTAAATTAGTAATTAGGTATTTGATTTGAGTTATTAGTCTTTTGTATATATAATAGTTAGTAGTTTTTAGTTTAGTTAGATCACTCAACTCAGATTGGCTATCCTCTTCGGCTTCTTTAGGAGACCTTAGGGCGGCCAACGAAGCCGTTAAACCCGTCAGAGTGGTCCATTCCAAACGGCTTGGGTTATTAGACAACCCCGGACCGGTTCCACTCTCTTAATTGACGGACGGTCCTTTTCGCCCGTCAACACTACTATCAGAGCTAGATTGCCCCAGAAGATCAAGATAAAACTACATTTACATGCCCCTGAGGTACCTTTGCATACAGAGTATTTCCCTTTGGACTATGTAATGCTCCAGCCACATTCCAGAGAGAAATTCTGAGCATATTTAATGACCTGATTAGCAAAAGTCTTGAAGTTTACATGGATGATTTCACACCCTATGGCGATGACTTTGATCAAGCTCTGGACAATATGGAAAAGATAATGGAATGATGCATTGCTACCAGATTGTGTTTAAGCCATGAGAAATGTCACATGATAATGATGGAAGGTGTGGTACTAGGGCATTATATTTCTGCAGATGGAATTAGGGTAGATCCAGAAAAAATAGAGGTAATTCCTAGTCTACCTACACCACGCACACAAACTGAAGTACGTAGTTTCCTTAGCGCTTTAGAATACTATCGCATATTTATGGAAAATTTTGCAAGAACTACTACACCTTTACATGATTTAACTGGTAATGTGGAGTTTCATTGGTCTGACAAGTGTGATGTGGCATTTGCAGAACTCAAGAAGATGATCTCGACAACACTAGTGTTAAGAGGACCAAATTGGAAAATACCATTTCACATCTCCATCGATGCATCGAATATTGCCATAGGTGTTTTCCTTGGACAGGAAGAAGACAAGAAACCCTATGCTATTTATTTTATCAGTAAGAATCTCACTCCCGCTGAATCTAATTATATAGTAACAGAAAAAGAATTTTTAGTTGTTATACATGCCATCAATAAATTTGGTCATTATATAATAGGCTATCTAGTTATTCTGTATATTGATCATTCTGTTGTTAAGTATCTAGTTAATAAACCTATTACTAATGGACAGGTCATTCGATGGTTATTGTTATTGCAGGAATTTGACATCACCATCAAAGATCGACCCGGAAGATAAAATCTTGTTGCAGACTTCTTGTCCCGCATACCCAAAACGGATGACTCCTTGATTGGGTGCTCCTCTGTGATTGGACGCTCCTCTATGATTCCAGATTTCAGGATTTTCCTGGAAAATTACAGACAAGGTGGCTGGGAACATATGAAATTAATGAAGTTCATGATAATGGCATTGTCACTTTAATAACCATCGACGGGTATGGGTCTCCCTTTTTGGTCAATGGACACCGTCTATGACTTTACCATTAGTTGCCTTCAAAATAATCCTTCTGCCAAGAAGTAAGTAAGGACCCTACTATTCAGATTTTGGCTGGTTGGGAAGGTAACCCAGTAGCCTCAACTCCATAAATGATGATTTTTTTTTACAATATATATTGTATATAGTTTTTTACATATTTGATTGAGTTTTTATCTCTTATTTTTATAGGAAAGTCATTTGAGAAAATGCAAACCAGAAGAGATGACTATAATGAATATAATTAAATACTCTTTTCCATTCTTTACCTTTTTCCCACGTTGCAAAAACTCAACAAATATAACCCTTGTTTATACAAGAAAATGAAAATGCTTATAGTCCATCTAATACTTATTGCATAAACTTACCCATAGTAATTGAATGAATTTAGTTGATGACTAATCAATTATAGATTCACTGGACAAAAATGTTTGTGGGAGTTTTAATCACTTAATTAGATGGGTGATCATCCTTGTTGTTCACTCAAAATGAAATGATTGACATTCCTTCGAAAAAAATGACCGTTGTTCCCTTCATACGTAATATTGTTCACTCAAAATGAAACGATTGTCGTTCCTTTCAAAAGAATGATTGTTGTTACCTTCATATGATTTTTGTTTCCTTTGCATTCTGGATTAATTTCTCTGAATCTTTTTAAAAATTGTTCACAATTCATTAACCACCATAATTCGGTTCTTTCCCTTATATATCTACATATACTTGAATGATAATTGATTTCATATCATAATAAGGAATCTTAAATACATTCTTACTTGGCATTCTTACACTTCTTATGCCATCCCTCACTCTTAAGGAGTAGATGAGCCTCCCTTGATAGAGCTCTAAAAAAAAAAATTTAAAAAATCAAAGAAAACTTTTTTAACAAAGTAATAATCTTATTCCATAAAGAATAAGGGGTCTCATAACGATCCAACCTACCATGTTCATCAGATAATAACATAAGTTACATTCCCACTATGGCTACCATAGCAGGGCAATGGCCTTTGGCATTTTTTCATCAAAGGACAAGAGATCTCATCACGAGTCGACTTGTTCACTTAGGTTACGATCTAGTGAGTGGCATTATCATCATTTGGCTACCAAACCAGGATAATGGACCTCAGGGATGATTTTAAGGATGAAAAATTATTTTAAAATGTAGAAACCTTGGCGAGTCTTACTAATCCTTCACATGCCATCTATAAATGGTTGGCGATATTTTTGTAAAAATACTCAAATTTCTAATGATTTTATATAGTTTTTATAAAATTTTGGTGATTTTTAAGGTAAAATAATTTTATCCTATAGAATTTGGGCGAATCATTTTTAAAATAGCGAATCTCGTTTTTGGAAAAACCATGGAAAATTAGCCCATGAGTGAAATTTAGCCCCTAAAATCATCCCTTATTAATGGTCTTCTTTGGAAAAGACAATTCAAACCATTTATTAAGGATACGGTTTCATCTATGGGTTAAAAGGCAACCATGTCGAGGCTATGGATGCCTACTGGTAGCAGTGGCTCTGCCTGTGGTATCGAAGTGTACCTTAAATACGCCAAGTTTTAGTGTGTTTTTAGATTTCCTTTCCTAAACATTGAGGCTTATACTCTGGATATATCTACTAAAAAAAATGGAGAGTAACAACGTTATGATAAGTGGAAAATTTTAACATGTGAACAAATTTAAAATCATTCGGAATATTTTTCCTCAAACAGTTTCTACCATGGGTACAATAATTCGAATTTCCCACACAAAGTGATGATTATTGTTAGTACCGTTAAAGTGCTTGATTGAAAGTTATTAATGATTGTCTTTTCCAGTGACGGCGAGGTCATAGAAATCACACCTCACAGACACTCCCCGCCATTATTACACTCATACATTTGACGGTCGAGGTCGACCTTTCCATTTATGGGGGCGTAGATGTCCGACACATTTACCGATAGATTTCAATGAATGTAGTATTTATGAAAATGCACATTTTTCTATATACACACAATGTCGTTCTATATTTTCTATGTCTATTTCTTTCAAAAATTTGGTTGAGTTAAGTTGCAGCAAGGAACGTTAGCCGTCCTCACCTGCTTATAGAAATATGGGAGGCCGAAGTGTGTGATGGGAACCCACACCCTTACAGGTAACTGAGCATGCAAGAGAAATCCTACACCATTTGGGGTGGATGGAGTACTTCAATCGATTGCATGGACACGATACATACATCACGATAGAATTCTTTTAGAACTTGCAGGGAGAAACCTCCATGGTTCGAGATATACAAATTCCAGTCAGTCGAGAAATCGTAGAATAGGTTACGAGCCTTCCTAATACAAGAATACAATGGTATGGAAGATATCCACCGCTTAAAGAAGTTGTAGAATCCTTTGCAGACCTTGGAGAGGAATTGGATAAAAAGGGAAAGGGACTTAACCCCAGCACTCTCAACGAACCCTGGAAAGAATTGTCAGCTGCCATACAGAGGTATATCACCTGCGACAGAAGATATGATGTGATCCTCCCATGCCACTTCAAACTACTACTTGCGCTCAAACAACATTTAGTAATCAATTTACCATTTTTTCTAAATGCTATGTTGCATGAGGTTGCTATAAGAAAACAGAAGGAAAAATATCACGTTACTATCATCAACCACCATGGATTGGTAAAAATGATAGTAAATAAGGCCCTAAGTGAAACTCAAATGACCTGGGGGGATCTTATTGAGGCCAATAGGAACTTACAATTAGAGAAACCTTAATTACAACATGAATACCCAACCCAGGGAATTGAAGTATCACAAGAAGGAGAACCTACTGCCCAAATGGAAGTTCTTCCTCCTCAACCTAAAGTCAAGGCATACCCCATCCAATTTGTAGAGAATCAGACCTCACAAGCAGATGCATCAACAAGGAAGAGAAAAAGAGCAATGGCTACTCCTAAATCCCCCATTGAAGGGAAAAGAAGAAGCAGACGGATAAGATGCCATGAAGAAATTCAAGATACAATAGTACAGCTTGAAGAAATTCAGGACATAATAGAGCATCCCTTACAGGGAGATGTTCAGGGAATTGAGCAGACAAAACAAACACCACAAGGAAATAGTCAGGAAAATACCCAGCCAGCCTTGGGACACCTCAAAAAACAATTTTTGAAAATCTATGAGGTAGATATAGCTCAGGTTTTAGGGAGTTTAGGGACCTCAATTAGCAGAGACACAAACAGGACATAAGAAAACCAGGTGCCAGCCTCTCCTTTGAACCTTGATTAATATATCCCTGACACTGAGATGTCACTTCTAGATGATACAACACAAGAAGAACCTCATACTGAGGTAAATACCCTGGTAGGGAAACCAGAAGAGCCACTATTGACAGATCAAGGTGAGAAAAATCCTGACAGCTCACAGAAACATAAATCAAGCAAAATCTATAGCAGCCTTAAAAAGTTAAAATGGGAGAACAATTTGTTGAAGAGAAGGGTTAAAAAGATTAAAGTGTTAAAGAAAAAAGTTGGCAAGATTAAGGAAATTATCAAGGAATTAAGAAAACAACTAGAGCATGCCGATAAGATCCATGAAAGAAAGAAGACCAAAATACATAGAGCACAGGGAAGGAACCCCCTTCTTAGGAGGGAAGTCCAAACGAGTTCTCTAGGAGCACAGACAGAGCTACATATCCTTGAAGAAATGGTAGAAATGGAACTTCATATTGAGACTACAACAATAGAAGGGGTAGCTGTTCAAAATGAAGAGGAAATTCCTTTCGGAGCATATGAAACAGAGGCACAACCATAAGGAAAAACTGTCGAAACTGAGGAATTAATGCTCACTCCTCTGGAGACCACGGATGTAGAAAATCAAACAGTAATTCTAGTAATGAAAGAAGAAACCTGTCAGACTGAAGAGGTATCTCAATTTCAGGATCAGAGTGCCATCATTGAAAGACTAGAAGCAGAACTGGTACAATCCCAATAGGCCTTGACTCAGACCAGAGATGAAATGGTGACCATGACAGATCACCAAAGAGTTGTCAAAAAACACAAAACCATGCCAGCCACAGAAAATGAGACGTATGCTGAGCTGACTAAGGCTCAAGGAAGACAAAGAAAGTACAAGGTCAATTGGAAAAATCTTTGGAGCAAATCAAAGAGATTTGTGATATCTACATTGATGCAATATATTGTAGGGATCATGCTACCAATTATACTTTTTTTTTATTAGAACGCTACATGTTGTTGAGGGAAAAAGCTATTCGAGCAGGTAAACCGATTAAATTCACCACTATCTCTGATTTTGTGTCTTGTTTTAGGGAACAGAAAGAGAAAGTACAATATTTCCTATGTGAGCTATACTTCCATAATTTCATTTTGGAAGACAACTGTAGAGATAATCCTGGTCCTTTTATTGGAGATGACCAATTTCAATCATTCCTATCCTTCACTAAAAATCAAGTCAGGTGGGCTAAGGCCCACAAAACTTTCATGAAGAGAGAAATTGGGTTAGATCTCTGGATTAGGGGGGAACCACCAAATTCTTTTTCAGCCATCATGCGACATAGGACATTCATGAAAAGGGAAAGAGTGAGAATCTATTTAGGTCCTACTCTTCAACAGGTTATAAGATCGGGCATAGCCTATCTTAGGGAACTCAAAGAAGAATCTCTTGCTAGCTCCAAGTTAAGGTGGGATGTCTCTCCAGTTGAAGTAAAGGTTAGAGAACCCTTCAATTTCAAGAACTTCTTTGTAACCACCTTCAGAATAGAAAGATATGTCATAATGATCCAGGAGGAAGGACCTACCTAGATTGGGTGTAGATATAATCCCCCTCTTATCTGGTTTCCTCCAGAGGATTACCAGAGAGATTATCAATTTAATAAAAAAAGGGAAGACATTGCTTTTGGAGAACTAAGAAGAAAGAATGGATTCAGGGCACCTGGTGAACCAACTTTTCCTCCTTACAGCATCACTGCTCTACATGTAAGAACTTAGCTTGCATGAGGACATGCAAGAAGGTAATATGGGGGGGTATGTTGGGTTATGAAAAGGTACAAATATTCTCCTCATTTCCATGATTTATGACATCATCTTGACTGACTTTTTTGTTACTTAGGAATAAAATAGGATAGGAAATTACTAAAATGTCTTCTAGAACTATCATTGATTTGAAGTTCATAAATTCTAAAATATGGTTGGAATTGTTTGATTTTGTTACAGGAATTAGCAAATCTTGGTAAACTCAAGAGAGCGGAAGAGATTTCGAAGATGCACAAGATATTGGAGGCTAAAGATATGGATCGTAAAGAAGTTTCAAGAGAGATTAGTTCTCTATTTTGTAAACTTCAAAAATGGTAATAGCGATCTTGAGGATCTCTTGATCCTCAGGATAGATTTATTTACCCATATTTTGTAATATATAAAGAGTAGTGAATCCTGGAAAGGATCATCTAAGAATTGTATCTAAGCACTCAAAATTCATAATTGCTCTGTGAAAACAGTTTCTGTAAATGTTGTCTCAGTTATGGAGTTAATAAAGGTTTTGAACGTTTCCATCATTTTCGTATACTGAGTTTCTAGTAGCAGTGCTTCTGAGGATCGAGGGCCCAGTCTGAAGGAGTTATTGTCTTAATCTGTATTTTATCAGTTTGATTTATGTTTTGAACTTTAAATCCTTTTTATCATCGTTAAGATAATGCATAAGCGTGTCAATGTTTTGATATTGTTTTCTTGTAGAAGATAGATGTTTTCCTTTGAATGTTGTCGATTGTTATTCCAGATTCCATTTGTTGTAGTTTACTGCTTGACAATTCCTCTCATTTTCACATGCGTTGTTCCTTTCAATCAAATTATCAATTGTTGTTCCTTTCCGTTAAATTAGCATTTGTTGTTTCTTTCTCTTAATTAGCGTTTGTTGTTCCTTCTACTTAGTTAGCATTTGTTGTTCAATTATTGTTCTGTCTCAATTTACAGTATTCAGTTATTTGTTTCCAATAGATTAGATAGTCATCAATAGGCCAACTTGTTTTCATAGATTCAATTCATTTTTCTTAATTACATCAATTCATGCCTTTAATATCAGATCCAATTCTTGTCCCTTAATTAAATAAATTCAACAATTCAATTCATGCTTTCAATTCATAGCACATTATAGATCAAATTTCAATCATGTTCAGTAGGATCTTAGATTTAGAAACTTAATGAATGTGTGAGGAACTTGATTGTTGATAAACTCAGATTTTCTTTAACTACACGATTTTAGCCTCTATGAGCTATCTGCATAGACTTTGTTGATATTCTTGAAATAGAAGATGAATCCTCGATTTGATAAATTAATGTTAAACTAAGGTTGTTTTTAGGACATCTTTAGATCCCAACAACAAGTTGGCCTTGCGGGAGTCTTTATTTCGAATGTATTTAATTCCCCATGGCTCCCCAAATCACTATGTTGGAACATGCTTTCCACTTCTCATTCCCTGATATTCCCAATGAGACAGTCTCTCGCTTGTCCAAAATCACCTTTGATGGTGGGGGGGATGTATCTGCTAAAGACCATATTAACAATTTTTGGTGTGAATGCATCAAGCATGATATTTTTGATTTAAAGGTTTTATGCATATTGTTTGATTTTACTTTTAGGGGTCGGATTAAACATTGGTTTGAGTCTTTTCCAGCATATCACATTTTTTATTGGTTTCAATTTGTAGAGGAATTTTTAGATGCTTTTGAAATCTATGATTATAATCAATTATGTGAAGAATTTTAGACTTTGCTAATCAATGACAATTCATCTCCATAAGGCTTTTCTACAAGAATCCATCATGTTCTCTATAAATTTAATCTTGATGACATGTCATTTGTACTAAATCTCCTCTATGATGTTTGCATCCCTTTGATCCAGTCATATTCAATTGTGAATGATGAACCAGTTACAAATCCTATCACTTAATTGCGAGAAGAATTTTGTTCACAAGATGAGAAGACTCCATCCAACAATTTTGAACAAGCAAGGGAGGTAGAATCTATTGAAAAGGTTCTTACTGACAATTGAATTGGTTTTTCCTCTCAATCATTGTATTTTCAGTCCTCGACCATCGTGGAAGAGGATTCAATGTTGGGTCAAGGTGAATGTCCTCATTCTTCTAACTCTTGGTCTAATCGGTACTTAAATTTAGTTATTGAAGAACACTTAGGTGACAAAAATCACCTTAAGCATTTTAACATTCCTATGAAACTGATTAGAGATGTAAATCTGCAATTTGAAGAAGAAACCTTAAACCTTCATCCACAAATCATACCTTATCCACATAAAAGATTAGATGTTTGTCATGAAAGTTTTGAATTATCTATCATATAGGAGGCAAATTTAGATGATCATATTATGTTGAAGGATTTATCTCCAAAACAGAATGAAATATTTAAGGAAAGTGATGAAGAATGTCTTGAGAATACCATTGCTAAATATCATAGCTCAAGAGATTATTTTCATGTTCTCATTTAAGCTACCTTTTACTCTTTATATCCTGATCTAATTTTAGATTCTGGTGGACATGATACTTTACCCATGGTATCTTACTCATTTCCATCACAATCAATCTTTTTGATATGCCAAAATTTGGTGAAATTAATTCCAAACATAACATTTATGAAGTTGGATTGGATGCTCTTTCACTCTCATCACTCGCATGGAAAAAGGACATGTTGCAAGATGATTTTACACAGTTTATTTTTGAAAAATACAATGCACTCATTCTTATGGAGATCAAACATTCTACATTTCATATTCGTTCTTTGATTAGTTCGAATTTTAATGTTTATGCTTCACATTTTGAAACGATCAATCTCATAAAAATTAGGATGGTAGTTTGCCTAAAAGTCGTAGTTTATGACAGGATCTTAGAATGGCTTGAAGATTGGTATCTAAAAAATATTCATAATAAAGATAAAGTTGTTCTTTCTTTGTTTTTACCTAAATATCTAGAAAGTAAGCATGACATGATTCTTTTAGATCCTCCATGTGAAGAAATTGATGAACACTTGGAGAATTGTGAGGAGGATGGGGCACTTTTTCCTTGGCTGATGGTTATGTCAGGTCCCCATAATATTTCAAAGTTTTTCAAACTTACTTACACTCTTCCATGCCATTATGACCCATATCATGACAAGATTGAAGAATGGTTGGAGGATTCATACATCAAGAAGTTTCAAAAGAATGGTAAGGTTGTGCTTGTTTTGTTTTTAAATGAATATATAGGAGGTAAGCATGACATATTTCTTTTGTATATGCAAATACTACATTCTTTTATTCTGATTTTCGACTTTCTATGCCTTGCAGGATTGAAAATGCTCTTATGGCTGCACTGGAAATATGATTTTACTTAGCATTTTGATCTATTTAGTAGTTAGAGTAGGTTTCATTTTCTTTTATTTCTCATTGTTTCTCTTTGTAATAATGTAGTTATGAACACAAGTGGGTTCACCAAGAGAACCATAATATGACTATTGTCAAGGAAGTCCACTTTGACCCTTTTCTCTCAGCTTTTCGTTGAACATTTCTTTTCAAAAACGCAATATCATCATGAAAATTTTAAATGAAAAGTAAAGAGATAAGTAAATTTGAACTTTCAATTCAACCCTAACCCAAGGTGTGACGAGTAGGACTACTCTCTTATTAATAAGGA
>JZKD02S2279521.1:665073-677523 GCA_000966675.3 Picea glauca
TTTTTTTTTCTTTTAGTTTCTCTCAAGCGATATTTCTCTTGAAGATTTCAGATCCACCATCTTTATAAATATTTTTTAATTTTTCTTTTCTATTTTTTATTTTGGTTCCTTTCATTTTTCTTGATTTTGATTTGTTTTCTAAATAATTATGTCTAAATCACCATTTCATTTGTTGAAGGGAATCAAAATTCTTATTCATTAGCAGCAATTGATAACATCTCAAGCACCTGAGAAGTAAATGCTAAACTCAGATCAACATAAGTAGGTTTTTGTTCAAACAATGTTCCTGGTTTCTCATTAAAATCACAGGAAGACGTGATTATCCTTAACAAACTTCTAACGTCATCCCTGTTTTAATGAGAACAACTCAGTGTGCTTCCCCATCCTAGAGGTGATTTCTTAACAAAAATCTAACTGTCCAAATCATGATGAAAGTCATCAAAAAAAAAAAAAATTCTTTAATTATCAAACTTTTCATCCCAAACTGTGATATTTTCAGTATCACCCCGCTCTCTTGAACATCATGAATTTTTGCAAATTTATAAACAAATTCTAGAGAGTTGGAAGAACTATAATGTGTGGGAAGTGTTTGTAAACCTGTCGAGACATTGAATAGGTCTGTTGGCAGCGGAAAAATGTACTCATGATACCAAGACAACTTCGTCGGGGTACTGAATAGGCCCACAGGCAGCGAAGCAATGTCGGGTTTAAGAAGATTCTTAGGTATGTATTTTGATTTGATCAAGTATGAAGATGTTTTTATCATGAATGGATGACTCTTGGACATGATAGAGGTACTAGATCGGGTTAAATGACATCCCTGCGGAGGCTATGGACACCTGCTGGAAGCTGTGACTCTGTCAATGGTATCGAAGTCATCTGTATAAACATCGCTTCATCTATGATCTAAACAAGATGCTAGATTAAAATTTAGGATAGAAATGCGCTCAATGTTATGATTGTGTTGTGTTCTGATTTGTTGTTAAAATGCTTTCTCTGCCATTAATTGTCTCTAAAAATTTATTTCATCTGTGCCCTTGATATAAATTTTCTAGTGATGCAGATATAACGGCTTTGCCCAACGTGTCGGCATTGTTGGCAGCCACCAATTCGGTCAAATTTTATCATAATTAAAAGTCATCACAAAGAGATAAAATATTTATATAGTTTCCTCCTCCTTACATTTATAAACAATTATGTCTTTTGGCTTCAAGGTAGTGATTGGGCTAAAATTATCTTATGAGTTTTTCTTTTAAATTTTCATTTGTTTTTTTTAATTCATGACTGCAAGAATGAAATTTAAACAAGAATATCGCTTGGGTAATTATTCTGCGGTTTTTGTTTCTCTTATTTCATTTTACCAAAGAAACTACACCTTGAGGAAACCCACATGTTGCTAAGATTCAAGTTTTATAAACTCATTGATTAATTCACTACCACAATTTTTATGCATTATGAGTATCATGAATTAATCGGTTCTATGATTGATCATTTGGTTTTAATTCTTGAAATGTATGAATGCACAAAACATGTATCAACATTCGATATGGGTCTCATGCTCTCAACATTCATATCAACCTACTTGTCGCTTGGTACTCGTCTGCTGTACCCACAACTACACCTCACCTTGTTGTCCTGCGCATTAATGAAACCATTGATTGTTTGAATTGGCATTCGATGGTAATCAAGGGTTTGATACTCATTATGGTAAATGGATCTTATATATGTGCGCCCTTCAGTTCCCTATATCTCTAAAACTTAAGTTATCACAGCATGACAGTCTCCAAACCTCCTAGTTTTCATGCCATTCTATTTTGCACGGATCTTTCTCTGCTACTCGTCTACTGGAAGCCGAAACCTACCTCCTATGATATATTTTGTGTCTATTTCACAGTGGCCATGAACCCTATGG
The DNA here is from genome assembly GCA_000966675.3 of Picea glauca. NCBI lineage: Eukaryota > Viridiplantae > Streptophyta > Pinopsida > Pinales > Pinaceae > Picea > Picea glauca. The sequence goes on from JZKD02S2279521.1 coordinate 666,986, forward strand.
TTCAAATCGAGCTGAATGGTTTCCAAGCCCTTCTTTCCCACGATGATGTCATAGATGACCCGAAGGCTCATGGTTGGGATATCTTCCTCAGGAAATTCGAAGGATACAACCTTGTAGTCGCACGGGCCTTTGCACACACATTTGATGGTTTTAGGGCCAAGGTCCGGGATGTGCAATTGGAGGTAACAAAATATTTCATAGCCCTAGTGACGAGACTCTCGCTGGAAGGCGAAAAGTGGTTTAAAAATGCCAAAATGGAGAATGTTCCATGGATCTTGTTCATGGTTTCTCGTAAATCCACATGCTTCCCTAAATTTATTCCCATTGCTTTTCTGAAACCTAGATGGCACATCCTTATCTTGATTTTAAAACAATTTATAACATGTGAAGGCTGGTATGGTTTGGTCTTTCTATACCACGTTTGAATTCTTATGTTGTTCATAGTGTTTGAATTGAACATGTCATTCTACCTATTAATGAGCTTATAAAAAATGTCTAAATGCTTTAAGAGATTGAGCATGAATTCTCTGTCGAGCCTTTTTCATCACGGGCTCATAAAGTCCTATTGATATCTCACCCGTCAATAATCAGAGATAATTGGGAGAGTTTCCTAAGCCAAAATGGTTTTTTCTAGGATGACCATATAGTCAACCTACCTTTAGATATGCATCTCAGCTTTGATAATCCCTTGACTGAAAGTCAGGGTTTCAATTCACCTAATGGTTGTGAGATTAATGAGTCTATTTCTATTTCTTTGAAAACCCTCACGGTTAAGAAATCACAATGTATGTTTTCACCCAGAAAATCATTGGAATAGGTAGTGGGAGAATAAAAGGAAAAGTTTCCCCTATGCTTGCAAATGAACCTAATCAGAACCATAATGATAAACCTACTGCAAGGAAAATTAGTAAGGGTAAGAAAAATCAAAGCTCAGTTTTGAAATTTATGAATAAGAGGTATGATCGATTGATATCTAGGAGTTTAAGGAATAAAAAAGGGATCATTTGAGCTCGATCTCTACCATCGCGGTCAATGATCACTGTTCAGATGAAGAAATCAATGATTTCCTGGCTCGAGAAGATCCAGATAACCAGTCTCTCAAAAAAGAAACTGTTGGTCGGGCTGAGCAGTATGATTCTGTCTCTAGGTTACGTTCGTGTCTCAAAGGACAAGAGGGTTTGACTGGCATTGGTCACGACTTGAATCAAGCCACAAAGAAACACGAAATACCCGTTGCTGAATACTTTCCACATCGGTCTGCCATTACACCAGTACATTGTGACAGTTGCTTAGACTGGATAGAACGTTATTACAGGGATATTCTATTGTTACAGGCTCAAGTAAAACGTCTATCTTCTCAGAATTCTCTATTGGAACGAGAGAACCAAGAGTTGAAAGCACACACAGAAAGGGAAAATAAAAGACCCAAGAGATCCGTTAATATAATCTTAAAAAATACTACCAACTTCAAAGCCATCATAAATTCGAAACTGGTCGATCCTTCATTTGCTAATTTCTAATGGTAAAAAATGATTTTGTTTGATTTTATTTCATTCTTTTATAAAAAATCAAAATAGGAAAATTTAATTCTGATTTCCTTTGTTTATAATAAGACTAGCTACAAAATCTATGATTTTGTAGCCAATCTATTTCTGAATATTAGTTAGCATTATTTTATGAATATCAAATTTATTTTGTTATCTACAGGAAATTGATGATTATGTTACTGATTACATGGAGAAAACATCTGGCATCATACGCTCTATTATTCAGTAATTTCTTTCTTTTATGTTGATAAAACATTGTTATTATTTTGACAAACCAACTCATATGGGAGTGGTTTCTAGTTTCACTATTTTTGTAATACTATCTATTTTTTGTGGATTGTACTCTATCTTGCATGATAAGAGTATGCGAATCCTAAGCTAGTTTAAATATTGGTCACTCCTAGTAGTGAAGACATCTTTTACTGAGATACATTATGGACATATGATTTTTGAGAACCATTATGGAAAAGTTGTTCATCATTTGGCTTTATACCTCTGTGACGCTTACCCCATTATGTTTTTGCTTCCATCCTATGAAATATCACAATGCTTGATGCAACTTTAGTCTGATTATTGTATGGTATTTCATATTATTAAGCACTTTAATTATGTTTGTAATTTATTGTTCCATATTACATCTGTAATCAATCTGCCATTTAAATATTGTTGATTTATGTTGGATATTGGATGATGGATTATATGAATGCTTTGTATTGGGTTTCCTCTATTATAAGTGTTCATTATCATAAGATCACCAGATCTGTACATTTATCATTTTTTCATTATATACTCGCTCCAATGCATCTTTGAGTTTATTCTGGGAGCATTATCACTGCTCTTTTACAGTTTTTCCTTGTAGGTTGGATAGTTAGGAGCTCGAATTACGCAGGAAGATAAATTCAGCTTAGTCGATTAGTTACAGGTTAGTTTACTTGTTATTTAGTTAAAATTATTTTGGAATAAGAAAAGTATGAGTTGGATTTGACTGTTTATGCATTCTTATTTCAATTATGTTTGATTAGCATCCATTTAATTTCATACTTTTAAATATTCAACAAAAAACAGGAAAATGTATGTGCTTTCTTTATCTCTTTTGTAAACACTTTAAAAAAAAAACATTCGTTTCGCAGGATGTCAAGTAAATCTTGTAAGTTGTATATCCATTGTTTATAATCATATGAACATATTCATCTTTCTATTTTGACATATGTAATTATTAAATTTATATCTTTATTATCATAGCCTTTAGATTAGTTTCCTCTCTTTTGTTATTTATGGGACTTTAGTTGGCACGAAGCCATTAAACCCGTCGGGTCATTTCATTCCAAACAACTTGTGTTATTTAGACAACCCCAGTCCGAATTTGACCTTCCAGTTGACAATGTGTTACTTACACCCATCAACAAATGGCACTAGAAGGAGGGTCGAGATAATTTTAATGATTAAATGTGTTAGCACTCGGTAAAGTTTGTCTGGATGAATAGACAAATGACAGAGGTAACTATTTCAACTAGCTTTAGAGTTGATGCACTAGCCTAATCAACTCAGAGAGGGCTCTCTTGTGTGATATATATATGGAATATGGTGGCTAGATTTGGTTTGTTTTGGGGGTTTAATAAAGTGGTTGGCAAAGAAGGGGAGGAACACGTTGGGCTATGGAGTCAAAATTTTGAAATTGAATGAAAACATTCACTGGCCTGTAGAACTCTCCAGAGGATAAAGGCTAAATGAGGCAATGAATCTGAGTTATAACTTGAATTTAATTAGAGTGGTAAGAGGAAAGAGAAACAAATAACCGCATCAGAGAATTACGAAAATTAATTATGAATTAGCTAAGAAGAAACATACACAGTTTAAATTGCTTAGGTCGAGAGCGTCACAAGACGAATTCTAGGCCTTTAATTCTCCAATTTAAACAGAAGACAGTGTAAATGGAATTAAAGAAACACAAGAAATACACACTATGAAAGAAGACAAAACTCATATCACAGCCAATTAGAATCTTTTCATAAATAGTTCCAAATGCTTATGGATATGTATTCAATTCAGTCCCAGAAAAATTACAATAGAGTCCAGAACTACCATAATTGTGCCCTTGCACTTCTACCCCTTTAATACACTCGGAACCTCTAACACTTATAAAATTTGAGTTCCTTCAGTGTGCAACCCGTTACAATAACTGAAATGAAACGTTTCAACTTCTACAATGATTACAAATGACAGTTTTCAAAAAAACGTTTCATGATCCCTGCAAATTCCTCTGACACTCCAGCTCCTTCCTTTGCCACGTTCTCTTTGAAATGTCACTCAAAATATTTCAAATATAATTGCATTTATCCATATTCTCATTAAACATTTGGGAATAATATATTTGAAATAAAAATAATTCCCAAATATTTTTCTAACCCGTAGAATTAAATTTCCATAATTTAATTCATGCCCGTGGTTTTTTAAGATCATGTCTTGTTTGCCCAATTCACCATTTCATTGTAAAAACATTTACTTTTACCATTTCCCTGTGAAAAACATTTACTGTGTAATGTTTTTCCAATTTACCGTTTCACTGTGGAAAAACATTTAATGTGTAATGTTTTTCCAATTTACCGTTTCACTGTGGAAAAACATTTACTAAGTAATGTTTTGCCAATTTACCGTCTTTGGCAAAATACCTTTTATCTTCTTTTTTTTACTTCTATAAAACCTTTGGATGAAAATTATCCAAGTTTCTGTTCACGTACATCTTCCATTTAATTATTTTCCATGGAAATAAACATTAGTCTCCTTGATTTGTAAAATTTAAATCTTACCTCTGTAAAACCTTTTCACTGTGAGGAGGAATCTCATTTATTGGAAATCCCATAATCATTATTGAAATGCACTCCTGGAAAAATGCCGCACATAAAACATATGATAATTTTTTGCATTTATTATATCGGGCTTGGGTTGGAGTGGTTTAATCCAAACTTCTTTTACCTCCGATGTGCTCCACGAAAAACACGTGTCCATGAAAGAAACCACAGTAGTATTTCCTGGCCCGCCTTCACAAAATTAACCTCCTCACTACTTCAATCTCCGATATGTATGTGCACCCTCCATCCAACCTTTGACTTTTCCACATTATAAATTGAGATTAGTGCCCATGATTTGACGTGATTTCATAAATTAAATATTGGATTAAATATTAATATAAATATAAAAATATTTATATTAATAATAAAAAACCCTTTTTTCTATTTTCGAAGGGCTTTGGGCATATGAGGCTTAACTCGTGACTTTGTGGATAGGATATGGGTTCTTAATAAAAGGAATATTTTTCATTTTCAACGGGAATACGAAAATAAGGGTAAAAATGAATGAAGTGATGGAACTAAGGGATTTAGATAAGAATTAAGGCTAGGTATAGGCTTGGGATATTTGCCAACTTTTGACTTGTGGAGTACATGACTATTTTGGATGATCTATTGGGTGAAGGATTTAGGTGATGGGAGCTTGATGGAGCTGGTTAAATAGTTTGAAAATCTGAGTGGAAAAATAACACAAGGACAAGATGCATTGGGAAAAAATTAATGCAAATAACCAGGTGATCTATGGTCCGCCGAGCTTCATCAACTTTTGATATCGAGGGTTGGAAAACACAGTTTTAGGTAGACCGATTTTCGCCCCGATGTGCCTCTGAGGGCGCCACACGTCCACGAACGAAACCATAATGGTTTCCCCGACCCTTATTCAAATAATTATCTTCCGCGCTACTTCATTCCCCGATATGTTCCTTAGCCGTTGATCCAGGCTTCTTCAAGATCGACAATCCGCCGAGTTATACCTTTTGCGCCTCCTCTATATTTGTCTATATGCCACTGGATATAGCCCGGTCCCCCAAACTATCATGCTTCCACAGTGATATAACATTTCACTAAATTTTCGAAATTTGGATCCTGATCTGAAAATTGTTATGGTGATAACAAAATGTTTTACCCCTAAGCCTGACATAATTCCATATTTATAAAATCTTCTTCTGTGTCATCTTGAAATGCACTAGAAGATAGGCTAGACTGACAAGTTGGCCTTGTGGGAGTCTTTATTTTGAATGTATTTAATTCCCCATGGCTCCCCAAATCACTGTGTTGGAACATGCTTTCCACTTCGCATTACCTGATATTCCCAACAAGACAATCTCTCGCTTGTGCAAACTCACCTTTGATGGTGGGGGGGATGTATTTGCTAAAGACCATATTAACAAGTTTTGGTGTAAATGCATCAAGAATGATATTTCTGATTTAAAGGTTTTATGCATATTGTTTGCTTTTACTTTTAGGGGTCGGATTAAACATTGGTTTGAGTCTTTTCCAGCATATCACATTTTTTATGGGTTTCAATTTGTAGAGGAATTTTTAGATGCTTTTGAAATCTATGATTACAATCAATTATGTGAAGAATTTCAGACTTTGCTTATCAATGACAATTCATCTCCAGAAGGATTTTCGACAAGAATCCATCATGTTCTCTGTAAATTTAATCTTCATGACATGCCATTTGTACTAAATCTCCTCTATGATGCTTGCATTCCTTTCATCCAATCATATTCAATCACGAATGATGAACCAGTTACAAATCCTATCACTCAATTGCGAGAAGAATTTTGTTCGCAGGATGAGAAGAATCCATCCAAAAATTTTAAACAAGCAAGGGAGGTAGAGTCTATTGAAAAGGTTCTTACTGACAATCACATTGGTTTTTCCTCTGAATCATTGTATTTTTAGTCCTCGACCATCGTGAAAGAAGATTTGATGTTGGTGAATGTCCTCATTATTCTAACTCTTGCTCTAATCGGTACTTAAATTCAGTTATTGAGGAACACTTAGGTGATGAAAATCATATTAAGCATTCTAACATTCCTATCAAACTAATTAGAGATGTAAATCTTCAATTTGAAGAAGAAACCTTAAACCTTCATCCACAAATCATACCTTATCCACATAAAAGATTAGATGTTTGTCATGAAAGTTTTGAATTATCTATCATACAGGAGGCAAATTTAGATGATCATATTATGTTGAAGGATTTGTCTCCAAAACAGAATGAAATTTTTAAGGAAAGTGATGAAGAATGTCTTGAGAATACCATTGCTAAATATCATAGCTCAAGAGATTATTTTCATCTACTCATTTCTGCTACCTTTTACTCTTTATATCCTGATCTCTTTTTAGATTCTGGTGGACATGATCCTTTACCCACGGTATCTTACTCTTTTCCATCACAATCAAATCTTTTCGATATGCCAAAATTTGGTGAAATTAATTCCAAACATAACATTTATGAAGTCAGATTGGATGCTCTTTCACTTTCATTACTCACATGGAAAAAGGACATGTTTCAAGATGATTTTACATGGTTTATTTTTGAAAAAGGCAATGCACTCATTCTTATAGAGATCAAATATTGTACATTGAATATTCGTTCTTTGATTAGTTCTAATTTTAATGTTTATGCTTCACATTTTGAAATGATCAATCTCATCAAAGGAAGCGTTCAAACCATTGATCTAATTGATGTCACGGATCCTCTTATGATGTGTTCCCCATTGATATATATATTTCGTCGAAGTCGTAGTTTGCATCCTAATTTTTATGACAGGATCTTAGAATGGCTTGAAGATTCATATCTAAAAAATCTTCATAATAAAGATAAAGTTGTGCTTGCTTTGTTTTTACCTAAATATCTAGAAAGTAAGCATGACATGATTCTTTTAGATCCTTCATGTGAAGAAAATGATGAACACTTGGAGAATTGTCAAGAGGATGGGGCACTTTGGCCTTGGCTGATCGTTATGTCAGGTCCCCATAATATTGCCAAGTTTTACAAACTTACTTACACTCTTCCATGTCATTATGACCCATATCATAACAAGATTGCAGAATGGTTAGAGGATTCATACATCAAGAAGTTTCAAAAGAATGGTAAGGTTGTGTTTGTTTTGTTTTTAAATGAATATATAGGAGCTAAGCATGACATATTTCTTTTGTATCTTCAAATAATACATTATTTTATTCTAATTTTTGACTTTCTATGCCTTGCAGGATTGAAAATCCTCTTGTGGTTGCACTGGAAATACGATTTTACTGAGCATTTTGATCTATTTAGTAGTTAGAGTAGGTTTAGGAGTAGGTTTCCTTTAGTTTTATTTCTCACTTTTTCTCTTTGTAATAATGCAGTTATGAACACAAGTGGGTGCACCAAGATAACCATAATATGACTGTTGTCAGGGAAGTCCACTTTGACCTTTTTCTCTCAGCTTTTAGTTGAACATTTCTTTCAAAAACGCAGTATCATCATGAAAATGTTAAATGAAATGTAAAGAGATAAGTAAATTTGAACTGTTAATTCAACCCTAACACAAGGTGCCACGAGTAGGACTGCTCTCTTATTAATAAGGATTTTTCTTTTTTTTCTTTTAGTCTCTCTCAAGAGATATTTATCTTGATGATTTCAGGTCCACCCTCTTTATAAATATTTTTTAATTTTTCTTTTATGTTTTTGATTTTGGTTCTTTTAATTTTTCTTGATTTTGCTTTTTTTTTCTAAATAATTATGTCTAAATCACCATTTCATTTGTTGAAGGGAATCATAATTCTTATTCATTAGTAGCATTTGATAACATCTCAAGCACCTGAGCAGTAAATGCTAAACTTAGATCAACATAAGTAAGTTTCTGTTAAAACAATGTTCCTGGTTTCTCATTAAATCACAGGAAGACGCGATTATCCTTAACAAACTTCTAATGTTGTCCTTGTTTTAATGAGAACAACTCAGTGTAATTCCCCATCCTAGAGGTGATTTCTTAACATAAATCTAATTGTCCAAATCATGATGAAAGTCATCAAAAAAAAAAAAAAAAAAATTCTTTAGTGATCAAACTTTTCATCCCAAACTATGAGATTTTCAATATCACCCCGCTCTCTTGAATATCATGAAGTTTATGAAAATTTATAAACAAATTCTAGAGAGTTGTAAGCACTATAATTTTTGGAAAGTGTTTGTAAACCTGCCGAGACACTGAACAGGTCTGCTAGCAGCAGGTAAATGCAATCATGATACTAAGGAAACTTCATTGGGGTACTAAACAGGCCCTCTAGTAGCGAACCATTGTCGGGTTTAAGAATATTATCAGGTATGTCTTTTGATTTGATAAAGTATAAAGATATTTATATCATGAATGGATGACTCTTGGACATGATAGAGGTACTAGAGCGGGTTAAATGACATCCTTGTTGAGGCTATGGATGCCTGCTGGAAGCAGTGGCCCTGTCAATGGTATCGAAGTCATCTGTATAAACATCGCTACACCTGTGATATAAACAAGATACCATATTAAAATTTTGGACATAAATGTGCTCAATGTTATGATTGTGTTGTGTTTTAAGTTATTTTTGAAATTCTTGATCTGTCATTAACTATCTCTAAGAAATTATTTCACATGTGCCCCCGATATAAATTTTCTGGTGATGCAGATATAACTGCTTCGCCCAGCGTGTCGGCATTGTTGGCATCCACCAATTCATTCAAATTTTATCATAATTAAAATTCATCACAAAGAGATAAAATCTTTATATACTTGCCTCATCCTTACATTTATAAACAATTCTATCTTTTGGCTTCAAGGCAATGATTGGGCTAAAATTATCTTATGAGTTTTTCTTTTAAATTTTCGTTTGTTTTGTTTAAAATTCATGACTGCAAGCATAAAATTTAAACAAGAATTTCGCTTGGGTAATTATTCCATAGTTTGTGTTTTTCTTATTTCATTTTATCAAAGAAACTACACCTTGAGGAAACCCATATGTTGCTAAGCTTCAAGTTTTATAAACTCATTGATTAATTCAGTACCACAATTTTTATGTATTATGGGTATCATGACTTAATCAGTTCTATGATTGATCGTTTTGTTTTAATTATTGAAATGTATGAATGCACAAAACATTGGATTAACATTCGATATGGGTATCATGCTCTCAATAGTCATACCAACCTTCATGTCACTTGGTACTCATCTATTGTACCCACGACTACACCTCAACCTGATGTCCTGCACATTAATCAAACCATTCATTGTTTGAATTGTCATTCAATGGTAATCAAGGGTTTGATACTCATTATGGGAAATGACTCTTAGATTTGTGTGCCCTTTGGTTCCCTGTATCTCTAAAACTTAAGTTATTGCAGCATGACAGTCTCAAAACTTCCTAGTTTTCATGTCATTTTAGTTTGCACAGATCTTTCTTTGCTACTCGTCTACTGGAAGCCGAAACCTACCTCCTATGATATATTTTGTGTCTATTTCACAGGAACCATGGACCCTGTGGTTCGAATCGAGCTGAATGCTTGCTAATCCCTTCTTTCCCATGATGATTTCATAGATGAACTAAAGTCTCATGGTTGGGATATCTTCCTCAAGAAATATGAAGGATACAACCTCACGGTCGCGCAGGCATTTTCACAGACATTTGATGGTTTTAAGGGCAATGTCGAGGATGTGCAATTGGAGGTAACAAAAGATTTCATAGCATGAGCGACAGGACTCCCGTTGTGTAACATCCCACTCTGGCGCTCTGGGAAAACTTATTATTTGAGTACACTTGCTCGCAAGTGATCTGGACTTTTCTGATGTTAAAACATTTATACTTGATTATGATGCGTTATGATAGACGACATGGTGTTTTACTATTTGATGCAGACAGGTGCTATTGACTCAGTTTTATTGAGTGTGCATGGTTTTGGACCTTGAGGATGTAGAGGCATCGACGGAACCCCTTGGACTCCGGATTGAGTCAGGGAGTGTGCTATTTGGGTTGATTTATTTACCATGATATGTTATTGATTTCATGATATGTTGTTGACATGTTCTGACACGATGGTTGATGATGCAGGCTGACGATAGCTTGCCGACCAGACTCACATATGGAGTAAAGGGGCCACACACGATTTCCAGAGAGGTTG
>JZKD02S2279521.1:701837-717833 GCA_000966675.3 Picea glauca
AGAATGGTAGGCGGAGAACAGTTGTTGAAGCATGAGCGGTAGATAGAGATGGCGTTGAAGCATGACTGGTGGATGGATATGGGGAACTGTAATTCCACCTTAAATGTGTAATAATAGCTATTAGCTAACCCTAACCCTAACCCACTTTCTTTCTCTCTTCCCATATAAAAAACAACCTCTAATCCCAAACCTGCAACGAGCTTGCTATCTTTATCCCAAACCTGGAACGATGGCGGTCACATGCAGCAACAGTAGCTTGATTGCTGTAGTTTTGTTATTGATATGCTCTGGCTGTTGGATTCAGCGCTGTGAGTCGAAACTGACGGTGTACGAAGAATTGGAGAAACATGGATTCCCCGTCGGACTTCTGCCTACCAGTGTGAAGAAATACAAACTGCATGACGATGGTAAGTTCAAAGTGGACCTGTACTCATCCTGCAGTTTCACCGCGGACACCAGCAAGGACTCTTTTCATATCTACTACAAGAAGAAAGTTAAGGGCAGAATCCACACTGATATCATCAAGGACCTCGAGGGCGTCACGGTCAAGGTGAAGAACTACGATTTAAGCATCGAAAAAGTGGTCCGGGATTTCGACTTATTGAATTTCTACGGAGGATCATATACTGCTGCTTTTCCTGTTACTGACTTCAATAAAAGCCCGGAATGCGGCTGTGGCTTAGATTGCTCTGGAAACTCCACTGAGCTCGTTCAATCAGCCTAGGTTTTTCCAGGCGATATGGGTCAGTCAATAAAATTGTTATTTTTTCAGATCCAGTAGAACTCCTGGGGATGCAATGAACAGGCGCGCATTTTTTTCTTGTTTCTGTGTGTTTTTGGAATTATGGCTACGCAGTGGATATTATCTATCGGCATGGATACAGGAAGGTCTAAAATAAGTACTTATCTACTGTAACATCTCAGATTACTGACACTTGCCATGGCTTGTCGTTTGATTTTGTGGTCGGACTGTTTTGTTAATCATTCTGAATGGTAGTTATTTGCAGCATTGGAATTTATGGTTGTCATTTGTTTCTAAAACCTGAATACTACGATTTAGTAAACTATTTCCTCAGACTCACCTTCCATTACAGTTAAAAACAATGGCTGTTATTAGCAGTTATGCTTAATCTTTAAACTTGGAGACTGCGGGGCCAACAAAAAATAAGAAGGATGATTCACTGAGTACAGTGCCTTTGTGATTTTCAATGTTTTTTTATTATTATTTTGATTATGATTTTGATCTGTGGATATCAATACGCTAATATTAAAATATGTAAAGGTCGCATATTTGTGTGATTTTCAAAGTTTTTTATTATTTGGATTATGATTTTGATGTGTGATATCAACATGTTAGTATTATAATTTTTTTTTTTTAAGGTCACATATTTTATTACGTCGAAAGGCATACACCTTTTGATAATGGGTAGATTTAATAGGGGTTTAGTGCTTAATAAGTTTTCTATGTACAGGATTAAATATGGTTGAAATATTCTATAGATTTTATAGATTATCTTCCTTGTATGTGAAAATATGACTCTTAATTATTAATGAGATTCATTAATAAAATTAGTTCGACAAATCAAATTATTTACTACATCATTTGCTCCATAGTTTTCACAACGTACATTATTTACTTCGCCATGGATTTGCGTTTTTACTATGTCAATTAGGATTATTTTTTAACTATATATTGAGCAATGGATTTTCCTCGACCTGGCGTTTTTACTGTGTCAATTAAAGTTTTTTTAAAGTACCCAAGAGATTTTTACTGCGCAAAGATTACCAACCGATTCTTTTTGGTGTTCACCAGCCTTGAATTAGCAGGCGTTCACCAACCGTGAATTAGCAGCTGTGCTAGTATATATATATATATATATATATAATTCAATGATTGAATAGATTCAAATTTTGTAAGTGTTATTTTTATTTTTACATAATTCGATATAAACATGTGTTTCATAAAGTTTGGTTATGAACTTGAAAAAAACTCACTTTGATTGATCAGAAGTCAATATATTCAAATTTTGCAAGTTTTACTTTTATTTTTAAATAGTTAAGTATAAACACGTGCTCCATAAAATTTGGTTATAAACTTTATCACTTTTGTCAATGTGTTTTGCATTATTAAACTCTATCACTTTTGTGAATGTGTTTTGCATTATTAATTAAAAAAAAACAAAATTTTAGTATAATAAATAAAAAATATTTTATAAAAAAAAATATTATTTTAATTAAACTATAAACATCAACAAACCAATTGTTATCATCGACCTTTCATGCATTTCACATAATTGTATTATGACATTGAAGAAATTTACAAATCCACTTGAAGTTAAAAATTAATTAAAAAAAGAACATTCAATTTTTTTGTTAGGGTTAAATGAATATTAATGATGTTACTCATTCTCGTGGTTTTGTTAGGGTTTATTTAATATTAATAATGGGCATTGTTTAAGTTAGGGTTTAATGAATATTACTAATGGACATTGTCTAATTGTTTTATTTTTTTTTATTTTTTAGTGGATATAAATTTACACTAAATCACAATTTTATGTTATTTAAATTGTATGATGCTTTATTGTTAAGGTTTGATCAAATTAATATTGCATTTATTGTTGTAATTAAATTTTATCATAATTATATAATGTATTAAATATTTAATAAAAATAACATTATCATTTTAATTTAAGGAAATTTGGCAGGTCAAGGGTTTGACTCCCCAGTAAGGTAGATTTCCAACAAAATTTTAACACACACCCATTTGGACTAATCCCAGGGTGCCATGTGCGACCACTGGATTGGTTCACGTGTCATCTTGGGATTGGCCCACGTGCCACCAACAACACAATGGACCCTGCCAAGTGTCTTTGTCAGGCACCTTGCACATTCCACGTGTCAAATTTGTAAACTGCTATGTAACCATGCTTGCCACATAACCACTCTGCCAGCTGCCACTTGTTAGCTCATGGTTATGCCACATGTCCTCTGAGTTTACTTTTTGCTTGTTAGTCAATAACTTCAAAACAAAATATCTTTGTCATACGATGTCGAATTGATGAGATGTTTGCATTGCCGAAAAGGTCTCGCCAAGTTCTACACAATGGTGCAACTTGTTTTGGAATTTGAAAACATTCATTTTTTAGCGATCACGTATCCTTCTTGATCATGCAGTGACTTTGTCCTACTTTAATCACTTAAAATTATGCAAAATGTGAAGGAAATTAAGATTTGTTAGATGGTTTCATGCAACAACTACATGAAAAATTTGCACCATTTTATCATAATCGTTTCACTTGGATTTCTTGGATGATTTTAACATCCCAAACTCTAGTGCATACACCTACACATCACTGTCTTTGTGTGCATCGCAACTCAAAACCGCGTACCAATGGTCTTCCACGCAAACTAAACTTTGTACTGTGTTGTACCAATTCTTAGCACACACCTCGATTCATGCTAATCTCAGGCCCATACAAGTCTATTGTTGAACCAATAGCTCTGATACCATAATGTAACATCCCCAACCACCCAGGACGGGCCATGCTATACCATAAAATACTTTGAGAAAGTTTTGATACCACTTTGTAACATACCCAATCACTTGAGGCTGGGCCACATCACACAAAATCAACTTCAAGACCACTAAGTCAACCAGACTGTAACATCCCCAACATACTACTGAGCAATGTTGCTCTGATAGTTTCACTACTCGGAACCTACTCTAACAAAAGTTTGTGTAGTTTCACTTGAAGCAATGCACTCGGCTCAAGCTTAAGTCATGCCATGTAACTTATAACAACGAAAACAACATTCTCTTTTAACAATACAACCTTAAGTATCGGAATTAACTCAGAAATTTTGTGCACCATCATGTTGATCACACAACATAACTACACACACAATCATCTAGGCGTCATGCACCACTTATGACTGCCCACTTACCCAGGTTATTACCATGCACTTACCCCGGTGTGTGCAACACATAGACTGTGTGCACCTTGTCTTTATAGCAATTCTCTGCACACTTACTTAGATGAACGCAACATCAAAACGTAATTCCCATGGCTCACTAGCCTAAATGTATATTATATTTACACACAGTACCAATCGACTCACCAACCTATATGTACAATTGCAAAGGTTTCTATATTAGGGATACTACTTGTCAAGAAATGGAAACATTGTCTGATAGGAAAGGATACCATCATCCAATAAGATCACCAAACATTAATATATTTGCAGGCCCAGAGTAATCTACAACAAACCAGACATTACAAGTGGATGGGGTTTTTATATTAATTTCATCTAGTCAACAAGTATAAGAAGGGAACCACAAACAGGTTGGAAGACATGCTTTCAATGCCACCCACATCCAAGATTACATTTTTGGGAACTCTAATGCACATGGATCCTTTTACCCATGATGCATACAAAGAGGCATACATAGAAGATGAGGACTTCAAGGAGGTGTTTTAGTAGATACAGGGATAATTTCTTATAGAATAAGGTGACAACAAGGCTTACTATCATTTCTAGAATGGTTTACTCTACAAGATTGACAAGCTCTATGTCCCTAAAGGTGAACGACTACAACTTATCAGAGAGATTCACACCTCCAAAGTTGCAAGATATTTTGGTGTTGGGAAGACAGTTCCCAACTTAAATGGGTATGTGTACTAGCCCAAAATGAAAGAAGATGTAGCACATTGTATTAGAGGATGTGTACTTTGTTGTACCAACAAGACCAATAACATGGAGCAAGGTCTATACCATCCCATACCTATACCCACTCGACCTTGTGAAATCATTTCCATCAATTATGTGGGATGTTTACCAACAACCAGGAAGGGACATGACTATCTATTTGTGGTAGTTGACATGTTCAACAAGATGTGCATTCTCATGCCTTGTAAGAATATCGTCAAAGGATAGGAAGAAACAAACATGTTGTTTGAACATGTCTAGGTGCACTTTAGGATACCAAGGAGAATCATCTTAGAATAGGATATGTGATTTCTTAGTACATTTTGGACTACATTGTGGGAGAATATAGACACTAAGTTGAAGAGGTATACAACATTCCATCTATAGATATATGGGAAAACATAAGTAGTCAACATGGATTTGGTGCACCTTTTGAGGGGTTACAATTAGAAGCATGTAAAGACCCAAGATGAAAATATGATCTACATACAACACTCTTATAATAAGCAAATTCACAATTCTACTGGAAAGTCACCTTTTGAAACTTGCTTTGGATATTTTCGACCTTCACCCTTGGATGTTGTATATGGAAAATATGGAGAAGTGAGGGAGGACCTCACATGAGATGCACTAAGAGTAGAAAATTCACTGAAAATATTAGGAAGATCCACTTTTAGGTACAAGAGATGTTGAGGAAGTCACATGAAAAATACAAGGTTAGAATGATCAACACATAACCAGGAATTCATTCAAAGTGGGAGATAAAGTCCAGTTACAACTAAACAAGGAAAGAATACAGGGTCCTGGTAAGAAGATCAAGGATCTGTTGTATGGACCTTTCAAGATATTAGAGAAGGTGGTAGATAATGCATATAGACTCATTCTACCCCCATACATGTGCATTTACTCAGTCGTGAACATGGAGAAACTCAAACTCTATGAGCCTTCCATGTTGGATTAGGAGGAGGAGTAGGTCTTACCTTCCATAGAGGACTTAACACTAGATGTTGAGGCAAAGTTTGAAGAGTACACAATTTTGTAGAAGAGGTCCAAAAATACAAAGCAGGGGCAACATGACCTTTGGTAGATTGGGTTAAAAGGACATCTTCCAAGAAAATAAAAGTGGTACTCCAAGGAGAAGGTAGAGGAAAAACAATTTCACCTCATTTATTAAAGCTTTTGCGGACAAACATCCTCCTAGAATGGCGAGGTATGATCAATATCGGATCATTATAGTATTTTTAATCTATATTAATGTTTTCAGAGTGGAAAAAATGGGGGGAATCATCTTGCAAGGTCATTTTAACATTAGGTCCTAGTTTGGAAAATTGGGGTTTGAAACCTTCTAGAGACATTTTGAGGCTTCAAACGACAATTTTTTGGGGTCAAAAATTTCCTAGTAATATCTAAGATCTTGTGATGCTATTCTAAAAATAAATACCATTCTAATGGTGAAAATATCCCATCAATCAAGGCTTGTATGAAAAATTTATGACTCCCACAAGTTGGACTTTCAAGAATATTATAGAAGGAAAATCTTATCATAATTGAGGGTTGAGGAAGTCGAAACCATACACCTAGATGGATATCGGGCTATGTTAAATAATGGGACACTAGGAGGAGAGGGGGTTCCATTATTTTTCATTATAATTTGTTTCATAGATGAGCATAACAATTAAGAGTGGTATTTTGTGAGAATAACAGAGGAGAGATTTTATAGCATCCATGCAAGCAACAGTTTCAAAGGAAACTCCACAGAGGTAGTCTATTTCTTTGTACTTGCATTTGAAGAAAAGAGAGAGCAGAGTGACCTCACCTTCTAGATGTTTTTCTCCTGTATTAGGTTTCCAAAGTTATATCTTATGTTTATTTGTGGATGGTGTGTGTGTATTTATTTATGTTCTCTATTTTTCACAGTTGAAATATTCCATACCTTTTAAGCAAAAAACCAATAATCAAAGATTTTAAGATCTAAAGTAAATTAACCTTTGTAGTAAACATTTCAGTGTTTTATTAGATTTGTTGTGAATAAATATCTAGTGGAATATAGAAAAAAGTTTATATATCACTAATGAATATACCTTTGTATTTTTGGATTGTCATCCCCCCTATGAATATTTGTATCTAGGTTAGTGGGTTATTCATTTTAGGAATGGCCTATCCCATGGCTACCAGTCCTATGATTTGATGAGTGAGAGTAGTTGTGATTACTATGGGATAGTTGAGCCAAAATTTTCCATTATGTTATTTTTTGATGAAGAACTTGATTTATTTCTTCTTCCAATTATTGAACCCTACAACTTGTGGTGTGCCAATGTCTGACCCATTTTTTTCCTTTTCTAACATGGGAGCTTCATCCCTCCATTTTCCACTGACCACAACACACTTCTTGAAACTTAGACAATTCCTTTTCCATGTCAATATCCTCCATCTTTTCTTGGTGGATTATGTCTAGTTTATCTTCTATTTTTGTTGCAGGTTGTCTGTCAAAAATTTTATGGGTTCTAGGTTTGGCCATTTTTAGTTTTGGTTCTTTTGTCTATGGGATTGATCCTCTCATTTTTGGTGCCATTGTTTCTTCTTGTACTATTTTTCACTACATATATATCTCAATTAACTAGGGTTTTCTATGGCTTGGATGCGTTGAGACTTAGTAAAATTCTATTTTCTATCTTCTATAAAGGTTTCACACACTACATCGGTTGTAGTTATAAGAAAATTAGGTAGGTTAGTGTTCTAGTGATTCTTTTTCCTGTCAACATGACTACATGATTCATTAATGTTGTGAATTAAGTGTTGTTCATGAAATCGATGTTGGCTTCCCACATAGACAACCAGCTTGGGGTCGATTCTTTTGTCTTGGTTGACTAAATTCTGGTAAAATCGATTTTGTTGTTCAACCTATTTTTGTTTTTTTGGGTGATTCAACTTTGTGCATACTGATATAAATTTTTTTCTTATTGTCCCATACTTCCCATGGCACCATTGGTCAATTGGATTATGTATCTTCCTTGCATGATATATTTCCTTCTCTTTTGTTTTGTCTTCTTTATTTATACAATGTCATTTTTTTCATCATCCTCTTTCTTTGTTGCCACATCCTCTCTTACTATTTGGTCTCAATCAAATATCATTATCCTTGAATGTTTCTTCTTCTTGTTGGTTTGATGTGGTTATGGATTCTCATTTATATTCTCATCCTTCGATGGCTATTTACTTGACTCTTCCCTAAATGACTATTTTTTTTATTTTTTCTAAGAACCTAACCATTGACTAATTGGTTTTCAAATAGATTTCCACCCAATGGTGCCCTTCAGGGTTTTTACCATTGGTATTTCTCTCTCTCTTTTTTTTCATGGATGCTACCTATTTAGTTGGGCACCATTGACTACTTTGTTGAGTAACTTCCCTTGGAGTGTTCAAAGTTGCACTACTCCAGTCAACCTATTGTCTTCAATTACATATGGCCCTAATGAAGTTGTTTCTAGTTTTGATGGCTTACCATTTACTTTCTTGTTGTACAAAAGTAATAGATCTCCACTGAAAATCTCCTTTTTCCTTAGAATTATGCCATGTCATGCCTTTTGTTGCTACTTTTGTACTTCTTGGTTGTAGAGCACATTTATTTTTTCTTCCTCAATATTGTTCAGCTGGTGTAGATGGTCTTCCATGGATTTTTTTGATTCATATTGTAGTACTAAGGCTACTTTTTCAGTGTTGGATCTGAAATGTAGAGGAATCACAACATCCTTTCCATATACCAGCTTAAAAGGTATTTTCCGAATCAACCTTTTGTATGTAGTTATGTATACCCATAGGAAAACATGTACCATGTCATCCCAATCATATATGTTGACTCTTTGTATCTTTGTAATACATTTTTTTAGGGTTTTATTGGAGGAATCTATTGCTCCATTTTCTTGTGGAGGATAGGGTGAACTCTTCCCATGGTTGATTAATAATTCCTCCATTAATATTTTAATGGTACCATTCACAAAGTGAGTTCCCTAATCACTTATTATTGTAAGTGGGCATCCAATCCTTGTGGTGATATTTTCATAAATAAATTTTGCTTCAACATATTTCATGTAGTTCTTAACTAGCTTTCAATCTACCGATTTGGTTAAGTATTTTACTGTTGTTATGATGTATCTAGATCCTATCCTTTTTCTTCTTTTTGGGAAAGGTCCCATAAAGTTGATAGCCCAAATTTCAAATGGGAGGCATAGATTTACTGATTGTAAAGGAATCTCATCCTTCCATAGTGGTACAACCATAATTTAGCACTTGTCACACTTATTTTCCTTTTCTCTACAATCCCTATGCATTTTGTGCCACCATAATCCTACTTGCAATATTTTCCTAGTTGTGGTATTTGAATGGAAGTGGCCTCTTGCAGGACTAACACATGCCTCATCAATTATACTATTTTTCTCTTGTTCTAAGACACATATTCTTAAAAAATAATATGGTCCTAATTTATATGGATATCCATTTATTATCCTATAGGGAAAAACTTTCATAAGAAAGTACTTTTTTCTTTTTCTCTAGTAAATTTTCAAGGTCCTTTCCTTCTTGCAAAAATTGGACAATTTCTACTAGTTCTCTAGGTGTAGCCTCAAATTTAAATAGGTGGTCATATGGAAGGTCATAATATATTCCTATGGCTTCCTTACCTATTTATACTCTTAATAAGTGGTCTGGCCCTACATTACTTTTCCCTGGTTGAACAATCACCTCAAATTCAATTTCTTGAAAAAACAAAATTCATTTGCAAATTCTCCCTTGATGGATTGGATTATTGACCATGTATTTTAATCCTTGATGGTTTGTATAAGATACAAAAGGATTTCCCAACAAATAGTGTCTAAAATTCTATATGGAAAAAATCATTTCAATTCCTTCTCGATAAGGAGTTGATTAGTTTATTTCTTCCTTGTTCAAATTTCAATGGTTTAGATGAATTTGATCCTTTAAAATTTACTAAGTATCATCTATAACATACAAAGTAAAATCAAGAAGGCCACTTCAAAATTTACATGAGGATTTAGGTGAATAGTAATAAATTAACGTTGTTCATTGATGAAGAAGGTGAATAGTAAGAAAGTAATATGATCATATAATAAATAATAGATAGATTATGTAGTGACCAATATCCATTTGTCTACTTTACATATATTTTTATCCAAAGCTTCTAGCTATCTCATATTTCCATATCCATCATATGAGAAAGGAAGCTGATTTCATTGACTACTCAAATCTTTAACTCAAGATATTGCAGTGAAGGTCATACTATGTCTCTCTTGATTTCCAATATTAATAGTTTCTTTATCCAACCTCCTATATTTCTCATTATTATATTTACATTCTATTGCATCATTTTGGTTTTAATTCATTTTTTATATCAATGAATTCTATATATCTTAATATTATAACGGTTTTAATATGAAAATACTAACAGAGTCACACCCAAGTAAACAAATCCATATACTTCAACCTACCACTAATACTCTCCTTTGCAACATCATAACATGTATTTTGAAATTGGTTTGCACTTTTTTATTATTAAAGTAATCTCACTTGATAATTTGCATTATCTCGGTATTGAAATCAAGGCACTCGATCAATTTTCTTGGTATAATTTATTTAATTGATACACTAAATCATTTTTCAGTACAATACCACTCAAATTAATACACCCTATTGTTTTGTGTTATGTCATTGTTGAAATCATTGAAACTACTTGATTTCTCTAAATCATTTTTTGATGTATCATCATTGAAATCAATGCACCCTATTGTTTTGTGTTATGTCATTATTGACAACAATGCAACTACTTGATTGCTCTAAATCATTTTTAACTATGTTGGCACTCAAATTAGTGCACCCTATTGTTTTTTGTTATGTCATTGTTGAAATCAATGAAACTATTTGATCAAATATCCTTTCACTTATGACTTGCACATCATCAAATTTATTTCATTTTCTTTAGAGTATATCGTTCCCATTTAACATGGATCTCACTCATTGAATCACTAGGCCTTGAAATCTTTTTAGTAACTTCAAAGATCCTATCTAGAACCTTCATCATGGGGCCTTTAAACTCAAGTTATAATTAATTATTTCAATTGATTTACTAAAATTTAGTTTTAGTTCCCCTCTTGAAATGCTCCCAAAGTTAGAGGAAATCGATTAATAGAGAAACTAGTGAAGAAGCAATTGAATCTACATTTGGAAGAGACAATAAATTTCATAGAAACACCATTGAACTATAAAAAATTGTTCATCTCGAAGACTTCATAGGTTAGAGAAATATATATTTAAAATTAGATTTAATGTAAAGGATTGGAGTGAGTCATTCAGAAAGGATGATGTTAAAATGTTGAAGGATATTTTCACATAATCATCTTTACTTTATAAGTGAACTTTTTGATAATATTTGGAGACAAGTGTTTCTATACTAATCAAAATTGGCAATTAGTGTATATGATTCCCATGTGGTATTGGAGTCATCAAGGGGGATGATGGGTTCTCAGGATTTGGAGATCAACCTCCCAAGGAAGGCCAGTCTAACCATCATAATATAAACATTTATTATCTTCAATCCTCTTGAAATTTGTCTCCTAAGGATGTCATTTTTAGTAGAGAAAATTGTGTTTTATGATGTCAATATTAGAGAAACGACACCCTTTATATTCAAATACAAACAACAATAACAACATCAATTACTTGCATGTCCATTATTTCAACTCTCCTCATGCTAAACAATATCTTGTGACAAATACCATGAGAAAAAATTATTCATTTTAATATAATATATAAGACTATAATTGTTGTATGGCGTTTTATATCTATAGTTGTACTATCATAAATTGTTATACTAACATAAATTATAATTATAGTTTGAGACTATGGAATATATATTTTGAATTTAATACTATATAATATACATATATGTAGATTATTTTGAGTCTAAGACTAAGGTGCTTTATGGATGGTGCCTTATATTTGTCAATGATAATTGGAGCTGACACACGTCTACCACATTGAGAAGATGGCCACTGCTTTTGAATGTATCAACACATCCCCTCTGAAAACTATATGTATTGTTAAGGACCTCCATGTGTATGCTGAATTTCATAATTTCACTAAATTTGTTTCCAAAATGGTTGGAGGTAAAATTATATTAATGGATCTCCCTCCATTTCATCATTTTAAATATGGGTTGTGCTCTTGTAGGGATCATTGGTGGTAGTAAGTAAATTTAGAAATAAGATAATAGATTTATAGATGTTATCATTATATTTTTTTTTGTAAATGGAATTTACTTTTATATTTGGTTTTTAATATATTTTGTTTTCTGTTGTATACAATGAAATTATTTTATTGTTGGATTACTGGGGGGAGGGTGAATCAATAATAGAGAAATCTAATCCTTTTTAACCATATAATGCAAGTTTTATATCAATGTAGAATTATCATCCAATATTTGCAGAGTAAATAATCAATGAAAAAATGAACAATCATACACATACATAGTATACTGGTGTTTTTACGTGGAAACCCAAAGCGGGAGAAAACTATGGAATGTTTTTTCTTATATTTGTTGAAGAGTTACATTCATTGGAAGCACCAACTTCCTTTGTTTTCCAGCTGCAACTAGAAGGAGGCTCCAACCCCCTAGTTTCTCAGGCTATAACCTGAGGGAAGCTCGAACTCCACAATTATATGGCTATAACCAGAAGGAGGCTACAACCACCTATGTTCTCCAGCTACAACCGGAAGGTGGCTACAACCACCTGTCCTTGCCCCGTCCAACCGCCCTGACGTATAAGTATAATGATGGAACCACTATCACACTATCACTTTGAGATATAATGTTGTAAACTTGTACCAATCAACCTGCACCAAACAACCTGTACCAATAACCTGAACCATGCATCAACCTGTACCTCAACCTGTAATCAACTTGTACCATAAACAAGTGGATCAACCATGCACCAACCTGTACCAAAAAACCTTTAATCAAATTGTACCATAAACAAGTGAATCAACCATGCACCAACCTGTACCTCAACCTACAAAAATTCCTTCACTTTAACAACAAGAGACTAGCATTTTCATCAAACTTTACGTTAGTCTCACATGACTAGTTTTGGATTAGTCAACAACACTAACTTGAAATAATCATAACTATGTACTTGTAATGAACAAAGATATGAAAATAGTACACTATGTTCTTCAGTGTATTTTATGAAATTCCTCCAGGTTTCACTACATGGAATCTCTCAAAAAAGGAGTTATAGAAAAAATGGCATACCTTGTTGAATTTTGGCTTATTCTAGAGAGCAAACTTGTAGAGCGTGACCCACATAGAATATTTGTTGTATGGATCTGAAAATTTTACACAGAATACTACAGACTATACTCTAACCAACACATTTGATCTTACTGAATTTGGATCTTTTATGAATAATTTAGGATGTTTTTACCCGAAACACTTGTTTTAGACTAGTTTCAGGACTAGCCACAAACCCTATTTTCCATGGAGTGTAACTCCAAAAATAAAACGAGCCACAAGATGAAATTCATACCACAACTACTTGGATATGTTTCCTCAATTTTCTCCCAATTACACGGTCTGAATCATTCTACAAAAATCGTTGTTTCGAAAATGGTGAGATGACCTGTAAATAACATACCTTAAAAAGAATCATCAGGAGAATTTATCCTCCCTTGAATTTTGGCATTCTCTACTTAACCTTCCCTCTGAAATTCGGCTTATATATCCTTTGGTTATCTCAGTCACATATAGATATTCAATATGTTCAAGTGTAATTAAAATGAGAGAGCCTTTCCTCTTATTTATACTCTCCAAGTAGCTTCCTTAGAAGCATCTTCTAGGCCACTTTGTCCACATAGTCACCTATGTCCAAATTTGCCCAATTTTCCACTTGTCCATGTATCCAATAGACATTTGACCACTTAATCCATTTTCTTGATCTTAGGGTTAACCTTCTTATAACCACTTTCCATAATTAGAAAGTTCTCTATTTACTTTATTATTTAAATAATCCTCCTTGACTTTGTCACTTCACTTTATTATTTAAATAATCCTCTTTGA
The DNA here is from genome assembly GCA_000966675.3 of Picea glauca. Taxonomy (NCBI): domain Eukaryota; kingdom Viridiplantae; phylum Streptophyta; class Pinopsida; order Pinales; family Pinaceae; genus Picea; species Picea glauca. Next base: position 715,669 of record JZKD02S2279521.1, read on the forward strand.
TTTTTCCGCTTCACTTTATTATTTAAATAATCCTCTTTGACTTTGTCACTTCACTTTATTATTTAAATAATTTCTTCTTTGCAAGCACTTTGACTTCTTTGACATTTTGGGGTTTCAATCCAATCAGATGAGGGTCCTTCAACTTCGTAAGACCATAAATCTCAAACCGTGAGGATTTATGTGATGTTCCACATACCACCGGAAATGGCATGACATGTACTATCCATATAGTACATGTTATGTACTATCCATCTAGTTAGGATTTTTTGGTAGTACTATCCATGTACTATCAAAACTCATACCATTATACATCAAACAAACTTGGATATATTACCCAAACCTTTCTCCTACCAAAATTCACTACCGGGCATTCTTCAAGGGTTGACATCAATGACAACCAACCCAATTAATCAACAATCTCCCCCTTTGGCATTGATGGAAACACTTTGATGCAATTGTAATAATCCCAAGCCATTATGCAAGGATCGTCACTATTTTGGTGTCTTTTTAAATCTTTTTTCTGGTTGTGGTATTTCGTCAAATAGTTTGTTGATCTATTTGTTTAGATGTGTTTATATGTGTGTATGCAGAAAATAACAGAAAGAGATAAACATGGAACATACCACAACCATATGCAATAAGATAGACAAGCCAAAACATCTCAAATCTTCTTTATTCATAAAATAGAGAAACCTGCTACAATGAAGATGCTGATCTGGAATGCTCAACAGATGGCCAAGAAGATAGACAATAGATAAGAGCTGCTACAAAATGCTCCCGCTAATACAAAAGACGCCTCCAGAGGCTGAATAAGAAATGAAGATCAATACAAGCAAATCTGAATGCCAAACTCTCCAGCTGAAGAATGCCACGCTCCAATAGAAGGCTGAAACCCTCAATAACTCGGCCCTGTTGCCAAAAGTGTCCAATCACCCTAAGAAATATGCCAACTGATCGATCGAGTGATGGTCAGAACAACCCAGGTGCCCGAATCTCCAAGATCCCTCTCAATCCATGTAGATCTGAAATCCCCCTATGAATGGTGCGCCCCACTGGATGACTGAAGCCCTAGATAATTCGACCCTGCTGAAGGAGGCCTCCAAATGCTCTGCAACTCTCAAGAAATATAGATCGAGACACTACAAATCACTAGGTGAAGTCTCAGGGTCAGATTTGAAGTATAACCCCTCCAAATGGACTAGATCTGGATCTCAAAAACACCCTCCTTCTCTTCAATTCGCCCCACTGCTCAAGCAATAATCTGAGCCATAAAACTATCTCAGAAAGCATTAGATCTGATGTCCAAGGCCCTGTAATGAAAACCCAAGTGATAGAATCCTCAACGGCCCTACCAATATCCTACAGTGAATCTCTCTCCAAAGATGGTGCACCCCCTTTGCTGGAAACCCCCAATGGTGCACCCTCCTCCTCTTCCTGTGCCTGTGGTTGTGTAGAAACTCCTGCACTGATGTAGATCTGACTAGAATGGTGTGGGAGAGTATTGCATCTCTGAGACCAAGCTTGGGACAAGATAGGTGGAATCTTTCACCACCGAATCGTCCTCTAGGATTTGTTAAGTCAAAACCGTCAAAACCCCCAATGTTGGGCTCACTAGCGAGAAGCCAGAAATCAAAAGATAAACATACATGAATGAATGAGAAGAGGCCCTTGCCCTTCCTTTATACTTTTTGTCTCACCTTGTCCCTCCAAAGTGACTTTCATTTTATTAATATTTAATTAATTAATTAAATCACTTTAATTAATTAATTAACCTTTTTACCTTTGAAAAGCTCCTTATCTCTCCTTCTGGCTTCCCTGGTCACTGAAGGTCACTTCTATCCATCCCATCCTATAGTGTTTCCCCTCCCAATTCCAATGAGCTATTACACTGAGAGGTTCCTCCAAGTAATGTTCCCAAAATGACCTCTTCAGTGAATTCCATTGACTTATAGCTCAAAATAGTCAAAATCATGGAAATCGTCCGAATGCAACGAAACCAAAGCCAACCTGTGCAGAATGGCTCATAATGATGGAATAAGATCATCAATGTAAGCTGGACCCCACAATGCCTCTCAAATACCCCTGTACTCGCTATAGCATCCATCTGGCTACTCTGGTCATCATAAATCTCTGCCCTATGATGATGTCCCAAAGTGGGGACATTA
>JZKD02S2279521.1:724107-743801 GCA_000966675.3 Picea glauca
CTTTCCTTTATACTTTTTGGCTCACCTTGTCCCTCCAAAGTGACTTTCATTTTATTAATATTTAGTTAATTAATTAAATCACTTTAATTAATTAATTAACCTTTTTACCTTTGAACAACTCTTTATCTCTCCTTGTGGCTTCCCTGGTCACTGGAAGTCACTTCTATCCATCCCATCATGTAGTGTTTCTCCTCCAAATTCCAATGAGTTATTACACTGAGAGGTTCCTCCAAGTAATGTGCCCAAAATGACCTCTTCAGTGAATTCCATTGACTTATAGGTCAAAATAGTCAAAATCATGAAAATCATCGGAATGCAACGAAACCAAAGACGACCTGTGCGGAATGGCTCATAATGATGGAATAAGATCATAAATGCAAGATGGACCCCACAATTCCTCTCAAATACCCCTGTACTCGCTATAGCATCCATCTGGCTACTCTGGTCATCATAAATCTCTGCCCTGTGATGATGTCCCAAAGTGGGGACATTACAGCAATACTGAAATCATATCACTCATGCTCCCCCTGGAACCATGCCTGCATCTCTGTGACCAACGATCCCCCTAGAACCATGCCTCTGTCCTCTACATCTAATAAATATCTCCCCCTTTGTCATCAATGGAAAAGGTATCGTTCCATTAGAGGTTGCTCCCCCTAACTGACTCGTCTGATCTCCCAACCTGAACTGTCCTCTTTATAGTTCTTCCCCGTGTACATCTAAGACATATAAGATAATCATTCAAACACATTAATTTTGGATTAGAAATAACTTTGAGTCTCCGGCGAAGATACTCAAAGGCTTCACGTGGAAGCAGTTTTGTAAATATGTCTGCCACTTTTTCTTTTGTGCCCACATATTCAACTCAAATGTTCTTTTATGCAACCTGTTCCCGTAGAAAGTGATACTTGATTGGAATGTGCTTCGTCTTGGAGTGCATCATCAGATTTTTTAAGATACTGATGGCGCTTGTATTATCACAATAGATTGGAATGTGCTCATCATACTCAACCTATATATCTGTCAGAGTTTGCTTCATCCATAGAACCTGTTTACAACATGTTGTTGCTACAATATACTCTGCCTCGATTGTAGATAAATATAATGATGATTGTTTCTTTCTTAGCCATGATACTAAACACTCACCCAAGTAGAACGTTTCTCCACTGGTGCTTCATCGGTCATCAATGCAACCTGCCCAATCTGCATCTATGTATGAAATAAGTGATATATCCTTTCCTTTTGGATACCATAATCCAAACTCTTTTGTTCCTTTGAGATATTTGAAAATTATCTTCACTGCTAATACATGTGATTCCTTTGGTGCTACTTGAAGTCGTGTCACTTGTCCAACTGCCTGCATTACATATGGTTTAGATGTTGTCACATATAGTAGGAGACTGTTACACATGATTTTGGTCACTCTGGTAATGTCTTAACAATGGTGTATTCAGGTTTCCAACAAGGACTTTTTGCCTGAGAAAAGTGGCTCCTATCTCCTTCCAAAAAACATATTTTTAAAGTGAGTTTGCAGGCTGCCTATGGACTAGGGTGCGAGAATCCCTCATTCTCACAGGCCACCCACACTTAGGGTGCAAACTTCTCACAGTCTTCTCCATACACAGGGTGCGAACCTGTTTTTAAGCTTGGAAAGGAGAAGAGGTCTCGAGGGTTCTAGAAGGGAATCTTCCAGAAAATGAGTTGGTATTCGTATGGTTGTCATTTTATTGACTTCTCAGATTTGATGGGATCATCCTCATCCATGTAACCATGTCTCCTTCTCCTATATATTGAAATTTTTCTCTTGGAAAAGGTTAAGCAATATTGAATGAAGAATTGGTGAAATAATTGTGTGAAGAACCATGCTTTGACATAAGCTTGAAGGCTCTATTTGGTCTATCAAGAGGAATTGGATCTTCTTCATGCAAGTACAGATCAAGTGTGTGTGTTGGAACCAAGGGTCACTGAAAGGAAGCTTGCAAAATCAAGGCGATCAGGTTGTATCTTCTACTTTCAATTAATATGATACAGCGACATGTCCCTTTCCCATAAAGTCACTTTTACTTTATTGTGTAATTCCTTGATCATATGAATAAGTTGACATTGAATATACTTTGCTATCTTCTTTGGTTGGTTTGTGTTGTCTTGGACTTGACTTCACGAGAGTACCAGAGTGAAGCGGGAACAACAGAGACCTAAGGAAGCGATATAAAGGTATGTCACTTATTCCTTCCTATTAGCAGATTCAATGATTACAATTTAGGGAAAGAGTCGTGTCTTGTCCTGTTTTGTTCTAGATCCAGGTGGATCTAGGGAGATATGTTAGTGTCTGCACCTACCGATTAGTCCGATAAAAAAATTGGTGACTCAACTGGGGATGCAACCCATTTTTGGTGGTTTTTCCTTGGCCATTTTCTCTTACCTTACCATTTTTCATTTCTATCAATATATGAGTCTTGAGGAGACCCTGATAGACTCTCTGGGTCCAGAAGTTCTTTCAAATTTTTTTGAATTTTTCCAAATTCTGCTTAGTTTCATACCTTCTCGCACTGAACCCTTCTGTAGCCTGTGAGAACCCCTGGAGTTCGCACCCTGTTGTTCTGTCCAGTGTGACCCTCTCGGACTCTACTTGTGACCAGCCTGCGAGAATGCTTCATTCTTTCACTGTACACCACTGCTAGCCTGTGAACCCATTTGCAAATTTTTGGGTTAAGGTTTTTGTATCCTCGGATGCCTAGATTTGTATGTGTGTCTGAAGAGAACTTCTTTTGCCAGTGATTGACTATTTCTTGACTTCAGATTTTGTGAATGATTAGTCTTCGGAAATCGAAAGCTCTTCTTGTTCATTTTTTCTCAACTGTTATCTCTTGACCTTTTCTTAACAAGGATATAATCTCTGGTTCTGAAATCCAAGTGCTTGTTTGGTTGGGAGCCGATGATCGGTTTAAAAGTTGGGATTAATCGTCTTTCTCAATTGCTCATTACTTGGAAAATTGTTGCCCTCATGCATTTGAAAAGACTAGTCTTGTCTGCTTGTTATTTTTATCTTCATTGAAATATTGGGTTGGGTTTTTTGTATATTGTTTTTCATTAGTTGTTGGTTTTTCTTAGTTCCACCACTGTTGTGCGGTTTCTATTGAAAATTAAAAAACATTTTTCTTTTTAAAGAAATTTTTATTTCGAAGATATTGGCATTCAATTGTTGAAATCGGACGAATAGAGAATTGGCACTGTTCATGATTCATTGATATTGCATTTCAAAGAAGATTGTATATCGTAGTTCAAGATTGTTCCAAAAAACTCCTCTTTCCCTCCTATAAATAGGATTCATCGAACAAAAATTGATATCTTTCATTCCTATCTATGCATTGTTGGGTTAGAGTCTCACACAACATCGGTTTCATTTCCGTCTCCTTTGAGTAACAACATCCTTTAATAATATCGTGCAATTTTTAAAATTTAACTAGTAACTCTTTTCTAGGACTCTATTACACCAACATTAGCTAGTCTAGAGCTTTGGAATAGGCAGAGAGATACACTCTCCAAAGAGAAAAACACACAATAGCATCTTGTGGTAAGGAGTTTCAAATTCCATTTGCAACATTTTTTCCTGGGAAGTCGTTCTCACACAAGGGTGAAACCCGAGGTCGCATTGATATTGACAGAGTTACTCACCCTACTTTGTTGATATCAGTGTAGAGATTGCACGTATTACGGGGGTCACTTGAAGGTATAACCGCAATGATGAGTGAAAGCCTCTCAAGTTGATTTTGGGCTAGATACCCTGCCCTTGCGTGTGGATCAGACTGTTGACTGTCCCCCCAAGATTTATTGTTGTTGGTGGTAACCTTAGTGGCCTATCTTCTTAGGGTCTTACACAAGGTGATGGTGAAGGGGCAAGTCTTCACGGTACCTGGAATTGACGTTGACCAAACTCACTCGGGCTCCTTGGAGGGTATACCGACGATTATGTGTGGGAGCTTGCACCAGGGTGTAAGTCCATTAAGCAGGTCGTCAACGCAACTTTTCCACCCTATCCCAACCCCTTCTCATCTCATCGTTGCGATGTTGGATTTCATCACCAACTAGTGACTTTGGAATTAGAAGGTCTTGTTTGCTTGGTTTTTCTTCCTAGATTTTTACTAGTGCATGTTGTTTGTTTACCCAAGTTGACCATAGAATTGTTTTTTCGTAAGTTTTCAACTCGATCATAATTGACCCTCCACATCATTCACGTATAATGCAAGGCTTACCCCCAGAAAATATGGAAGGTTCTCAACCCTTTCCTACCAACTCACCAGAAGGCTCTCCTCAATAGAGTGAAGTCCAAGACGTTACCACTCCACAAGTGGAAAGAACTGACTCTCTAGAACGGTTCTAAATTACCAATTCTAGAGAGGACTTTCGACTTCATCCTGACTCTGAGAGACGTATTATGCGAGTGAATTATTCCAGAGACTTGGTTGTTCTGTCTTATGGATCATTGACTAGACCTTTCCCAGGACCTGAGGGTCAATATCCTTTTTGGACTACTGGCATTTTTAGATGGGATCTCTTTGGCTCAGGAGAAGGCGTTGATATCATCGTCTCACCTACGCTACCCGGAACATCTGATCTAGATGCAGTACCTTTTACTACTACTTATTATTTTCCTGGTACAGAAGCTCCGCGAGCTGACCACATCTTGAATCTCCCTTTACAAATGGTCCATTACACAGATACTACAAGTCTTCACACCGAGATTAATGTGGCTAGCCATGCCCCCATAGGCACATCGCTTTCACCTAKAGTCACCCCGACACTTCCACCCAGATACCGTGCATTGGATGCCTCTATTCCCGCACCTACGCAAATCACATCCGAAACTCCTGGTGGTCCCACTCCTTCTAGGCACTCTCCTCCAKGTTTCATTCCGACACTTCCTCCACCCCCTTTTAGAGTACTTCTTCCATCCTCTATCGGAGGCACTGATCCTAGTGGCACCATTCCGTCATTCACACCAAATTACCAGATTCCTGTTGGTGGACAATTTCACCAAGGAGGCCCAACTCAACCCCCCCTTGCAAGACAAATCCCAATTGGGACACAACCCCTGATTGAGGGGAAACCCCCACCGACCCCACCCTATGGACAAAACATACCTCCATCTTTGGCCTAGTATTGGAATCATCTCATACAACATAACCCTCACCCGACTGGGGGGCAACAACTTCCATCTAGCTTCGTCATACCCCCTGGTACAGGCCAACCCTATCCAGGTACGTCTAATCCTATTTGGGGCTCGAATTCTCAACCCCACGCCCCCATTCAAGGGTACAACCCTATGATTTACTTGCCTCCACAACCACCACCAAATCTGCCTGGATATTTTCTTTATATGCAAACTACTTATGGTCCCACCGGTTTGCCGACGGGACTCCCTCCCCAAAGTCACCAGTACCCGCATGTGAATAGACAGTAACCTTTCTTAGACACCCTATACCTCCCAGATCTGTCGAGGATTTTAAATGATCTGATCCGTCACTCTCCCCAATGGTCCGCTATACCGGCCAAACTACCATCTGGCATCCCTAAATTTGATGGCAAACTAGGAGAGGACCTGAAAAATCATGTTATGACTTTTCACCTTTGGTGCTCATCCAACTCCTTGATGGATGACTCTATTCGTTTACGCCTTTTTCAACGAACCCTCATGGGTTCTGCCGTGAAGTGGTATATATAATTACCATGAGATTTCTTCACCAACTTCAACACCCTCGCTATGGCTTTCCTCACCCACTACCAGTTACCGATCCGCTATGAAACAGGGACCGAGATTTTGAGTTCTTTCAAACAAACCAAAGCCACTCATATCTCCAACCACATTCATGAATGGTGACGGAGACGACGTCTCATCAAACTCAAACTTCACGATCAGTTGCTGGCAGAGTGGTTCACGAAATCATTTGTGAATGACATTGGTTGTGACATCGCCATGGGTGGAGTTGTCATAGAAGAACATGCCATTAGTCGTTCTCAATACCTTGACCTCGTTTACTCACAAACGGGTACTCTTTACGACTTACTCCTCGATGTGCCTCATCCTTCTACTTCCACCACTTCAACTACTCTTGTTGCTTCTCATGTGGTCGACGGTGTGATTGGAACTTTCCATGCCCAACCGCATTTCGTCCAAACCTCTAGCAACAACCCCAAACCCATTTCTTCTAATGTTCAAAATGCTCCGTCTCCTACCCCTCCCACTGGAAAAACTTTTGAGGTAAATGTTTATCAATCTACCCCCACCAGTAAAAACAAATCTAGAAAGGGAAAGGGTAAGAATAAGGACACAAATAATTTGCAAGAAGAGAGAACCAAAACACCACCTATTGATGATAGGGATAAGTGCAAACCCTGATACACTTGTCTTATTTGTGGTGATGATCACTACACTAAGGATTGTCCATGACGAGCCAAGGTTACCAAGTTCCTTCAAGGGACCATGAAACCACCCACTCCGACCGTATTGTCACAACCCTTCCCTTCTCAACAACAGGCCCAATTGTTCATTCACGACCAACCCTCCCCCTCCAATACATCCTATGTCTTAATGTGTACAGGAGATTCAAAGCAAAATGACATCACACATACCACTCAAGACAAATATTATTCTCCCTCTAAAGAGAAGTTTGATGCTATACCTCCTTCGTTGGTCCAAACATCTCCCACGACTCCACCTACCAACGGTCCTCTTCATCTCGAACAACCGAGACTTGACACAGTTCTTTGCCCTCCTCCAAAGGGCGTCATTCGAAAATCGACTTTCAATCCTCATGCTCGTGCTTCCCAGAACTACAGTATTGTTGAATATCTGGCTCAAGCACCATCCGCAATGTCAGCCCTCGAAGTCCTTCAAAGTTGTTCTATAAAATGGAAGGCACTATTGAAAGCTATTGGTGAAATCGACCCTACAGATATGAATCTAATAATTTTTTACTTGGAAGATCACATTCCAAGGTTACCCCCTCAACTCGCATTCCAAATACAAGTTCTTGTCTCTGACAAAAACATTTGTAGAACAGTTATCGACGAGGGTGCCTCGACATGTGTCATGTCCATTACCTGCTGGAAAGCCATCAGCTCTTCTCCTTTGACTGAATCCCACAACACACTCAAAGCCTTTAATGGCTCTAGTTTTAATCCTTACGGTGTCCTCCCTTCATTTCCGATTACGTTAGAAGTTAAAAAGGTCCAAGTTGAAGTGGAAGTCTTTGACGCTCCTCTCGATTACAACCTTCTACTTGGTCGTAGCTGGATCGATTCCATGCGCACAATTGTGTCGACTCTTTTCCATGTCGTGCGTTTCCCTCATCAAGGAAAGATAATTACCATCGACCAATTAGCCTTCTTTAACTCAGATACGCATACCAGCAACATACCATTCATTGTCAAACCCCCCCCCAGATACAAGAACGTCGGTGTGGGTCTTCTTAAAAACTCCTCGTTAATGGGTACCTTCCCCATCCCACCACCTGATGTTCCACATCCGTCTGTCGCTTTGATCAACATGATATCTACCTCTATTCATAGAACCCCTACATCTCATGAGCCATGGATGGTACCCAACCTCGACGATCATCTTCGTTACGGCGACGAAATGCCTTTGAGTCTGGTCGAATCTGCCTATCAGGCCATTCAATCGACAACCCCTTCTACCCCCTCTCTTGGTGATTTATCTCCAGATCCTTTCCACATCATTTTTCGCACAGAAAAGATGATTATGTCTCTTATGGAAGACACCCCCTGGGACGATGGACATCATCGTTCCATCCTCTTCCTAGAGCAACACAACATAGAGAGTTGCCAACGGATCGCGACCCCGTCGACTGTTTTCATTATCTCCACCATTCCCGAGCCTACAAACGATGTGTTTTCCAAAGGGAACTTAAGTAATATATCACCCACCATCCCCCTCGACATATCCATAAAACCCGGGATTGTCAAAAATGTGCATATCGGAGCTTCGTGTTCCCCTGACAAAATTATCACCTACAAGTCGCTTTTCAAAGAATTCTGTGACATCTTCACCTAGAGCTATGAAGAAATGTCGGGTATTGACCCCGACATTGTGATACATGAGATTAAGACATACCCAGAAATTAAACTGGTTCGGCAACGCCTTCATCCGGTCCACCCATGTAAAGCAACCACTATCAAGCTTGAAGTCGAGAAACTTCTCAAAGCCAACTTTATTTACCCAATGGCTCTCACTGACTAGGTTTCCAATCTTGTCCCAATCGATAATAAACAAGGCAGAATCCGCGTGTGCGTTGATTATAGGGATATTAACAAAGCATGTCCTAAAGACAACTTTCCTACCCCCTTCGTCGACCTGATCATCGACAATTGTGCCGGAAGTGAAATATTCTCTCTGATGGATGGTTTCTCCAGATATAATCAAATCAATATTGTTCCCGAGGATCAACACAAAACCACTTTTATTTGTCCTTGGGGCACTTTTGCCTATCGGAAACTTCCTTTCGGTCTAAAAAACGTTGGCGCAACTTTTCATCGCGCTATGTCTTATGCCTTCCATGACATCAAGAACATCGTGCAGCCATATCTCAATGACTTACCCTCTCATTCCATGCATTGTGTCGATCATCCAATACACCTCTGAGCCATTTTCCTCCGATGTCGGTTTTATCATATACGCCCGAATCCTCACAAATGCGTTTTCTGCGTAGAATCTGATCAACTTCTAAGATTTATTGTTTCACGTAAAGGGATCGGGGTAGATCCTTTGAAGTTTGAGGCGATTCTCAATCTCCCTCCTCCTTCTTCGCTTCACCAGTTACAAAGTTTGCAATGGAAAGCAAACTTTCTTCATTGTTTCATCCTGAACTATGCCAAGCTAACTCTTGGATTTACGCAACTACTCAAAAAGGGGTCTGAGTTCGTATGGGATACTATCACCAAAAAATCTTTCGAAGATTTGAAACTATCCCTGACACGTACTCCACTTCTCTTCCCACCGGATTACAACCGTGATTATTTCCTCTACCTCGCAACCTCGGATTACACCATCGCTATGGTTCTCATCTAGGAGGATGATTCTCATGACAAACATGTCATATGTTACTTGAGTCGAAGTCTAACGCCCACCGAAACCAAGTATTTACATGTCGAAAAACTGGCCTTGGAATTCATCCAAGCAGTTCAACGTTTCCGACACTATATCCTATCTCGCAAGACTACGGTAATTTCTAACTGCAACCCTATGCAACACATTCTCAGACGTCAACTGTTAGGGGAAAAATACTCCAAATGGATCATGATACTCCAGGAGTTTGACTTAGAATTTGAATGCGCTAAGTCCAAGAAATCCTTAGTGTTTGCTGAGTTGATATGCGACTTTCCCTACTCTGAGACGAAAAATGTAGCAACGGATTCATTACCCGATGAATCCCTTTTCTTGATTAGTTCCGATGATATTTGGTACGTAGATATCATCATATATATCCAAACCCAGACTTTTCGGCCCAATTTGTCTAGTACTGACCATCGTCGAATACACTACCAAGCTCGTCAGTATATTATCCTCACTGATACTCTTTATCGTCATGGGATTGACTCAGTTTTTCGACATTGCCTCACGTTTGACGAAGCCGAGAAAGACCTAAATGACTGCCATTCTTGAGCCTATGGTGGTCATATGTCCGGGTATGCTACTGCCCAGAAGATCTTGCGAGCATGGTATTTTTGGCCTTCTTTATTTAACGATTGTATAATTGCCATCCAAAAATGCCACGCTTGCCAGACCTACAACCATAAAATATGGTCACATCCCACTCCTCTTCACCCTGTGGTATCCATCGGTCCTTTTTCGAAATGGGGTATCGATTTCATGACATGTCACCCTCACTCGGCCGAGGGGCATGGATACATTATTTTAGTCGTAGATTATTTTACGAAATGGGCCAAGGCGACACCGACATTTGACAACACCAGAAATACCGCAGCATTATTCATATTCAATCACATCATAGCTCGTTTTGGTGTTCCTTAGGCTATCTTCACTAATCACGGTAGTCACTTTACAAACTTCATTATGTCTGAACTCACTGAAAAGTTGGGCCTTCGCCATGAAAACTCAACACCCTATTATCCACAAGCCAACAGCCAAGTCGAAGCAATTAACAAAGTACTCATAACCATGCTTCAACGAATAATAGGGATTCACAAAACGAGTTGGCACACGATTTTGTTTTCAACATTGTGGGCTTACCGGACATCCATTAAGTCTGCTACCGGGTTTACACCTTTCCGGTTAGTCTATGGTCTAGAATCCATCCTGCCGATTAAATGTGAGATACCCTCCCTAAAACTAGTCGTCGAACTCCTCCCAAACACCTATGCCGAAGAAGAAAGTCTGTTGTATCTCATGCGATTAAACAAAACTCGTCGCAATGCCACCCTAGTCATAGAAACCCAAAAGAAACGCGTCAAAGCCCAATACGACAAACATGTCAAGCCTCGCATTTTCTCCGAAGGTGATCCAATTCTCCTTTACGAACAAGATCAAGATATGCTAGGAGAAAGAAAATTCAAAGCTATGTGGGGAGGTCTTTATATCGTTAGATGAGTTTTGGAGAAAGGATCTTATGAGTTAGTGGACTACGATGGTATCCCTTTGAGAAAACCCAGAAATGGGTTGTACATAAAGAAGTAATATGCCTAAGATCACCTATGCATGAGTACTTGTATTTTATTGTATCATACTTCTTGTGTGTTACTGTAGTATGCTTTTTTGTTATATGGTCTCTACCCTTATGTTACGTTGTGTTTGGTTTCCATATGTTAGAGTCTTCTCTACCCCACATTAGCTTTGTTGATGGCGCTAGCTGTAGTACTCAAAACCTTGCTTCTGTTGCTTGGGCAATTTACGCCCCTACAAATGAACTGATCACTCTACGAGGTGTGTGTCTTGGTCGTGTGACCAACAATATTGCAGAGTATAGCGTCGTTATTGAATTATTTATTGATTATATTTCACTCAGTATCCATCACCTAGTTGTACGACTCAATTCGCATCTAGTAGTACTACAGTTAAGTAATGTCTATGCTATTCGAAGTCCTACTTTATTACAGGTATATTTACGAATTTGCCTCTTGGAATGTTATTTTGATTACATTGAGTATCAACACATTCCTATATGTCTAAATACATTAACTGATGCATTAGCTAACTATGTATTAGACATACATTTGGGCCATTTATAAACCAATCACATCACATGTATCACAGAACACAAGATAAGCCGATAGAAGCCGTATATATGTATATAACGATCAAAAGTTTTTTACAAAAAGTTTCTGTCCAAGGACCAAAATCTCAAAATATGAAGCTCGTAGCTTCTACAAAATAGCGTCATGGGTGACGTTCATGATAACACACAACTTCTCGGGCCACCCTATGAAGCAGTCGACTAATAGACTCTGACATGCCCACAGTATGGCACTGATAATGCCGAGGGATCTCCCTGATAGCCATGTCTAGAATGTCAGCAATCAACCCCTCCAAGTTTTTCTCCACTACCTCATAGACTTCGGCATCCCATCGAGCCACTGGAGCTGCCTCTCCTCACCGTTGAATAGGATATGTGCCTGGAGGTCGATATGGCCCCACATCTGTGTCATCAAAAGGAGATTTTTTATTAGTTCTTGGACAAACATAAAAACATTTTATATGATAAAAATTACAAAAACATTTAAAAGAAAAAAATGTGTACTTCTTACCTAGGTCACCCCACTGAGCATCCTTAGGTAGGGCTAAATCCGGATCCCCTCAGAAGTCTAATCTAGTGTAGGCATAGTCATCAACCATCAACATATGTGGCTGCAACCAGTCAAAGAATGAATCATTGTATTTTATGATGGGCCCAGCTACATGTTGGGCCATGAGGTTGCACCACCTCAACATCCTTGGATCATGTGGGGCCGATAAACCCCACTCAACCTGTAATCTCAGCAATGGGACCCTCTCAAGAAATAAGGACACCAAAAGTGATCCATACCCTAACTGCTTCAGGTCACCCTTCCTGCATTTCGTCAATTTCCTCGTAATGCTACAGAGAACTGCATCTGACCAGTTGAAGACTCGCGGCTATATGCACTATATGGCATATTGGAAGTAGCTCTGGAGATCTATGTGTGGAGATGTGCTCCGAGCCATGCATACTATAGTGAACAAGATTGTTCGCATGGTCAAATCTTGGACCCCCCAAATAGCAACCTTTCCCTTGCTTCTTTTTGCCTCTAAAACGCAGTACTGGTGACAATACTCACTCATGGGGAGTCTGCCACCTCGGCTACCGGTCAAGATAGCATGGTACCCACGCCATGATAACCCTGTCAGAAAGTAGATATCCTCGATATCTAGGGTCAAGGTGTGGACTTCCACATGAAACAACTGTTGGTCCACATCCCACATATGAACCAGGTACTCCAACAACCTGATTTGGGCCCTCATGCCTGGAATCTGGAAGAATTTCAAGAGCCCGCAGTCTCAGAGGGCGGAAATAGTGCCCGGGTCATTCCCGAAAATGGCATCCTCCTCCTCATGTTCTCTTTCTCACCACTCCAGCATTGTGATGGTCAAATGTCTGCATAATAACTATAAGAGAAGAGTCAGCAACTCATTTCAAACCTTGGCATATTTTTTATTGAGCAAAAATCAAGTTGAAATTTTTTTTTTCGGCCCTTGCAAGTGCCCCTTTAGCACAATGAGAGATTCTCACAGGTGCCCTTAAGGATGTCTACGAGAATCATTCATTCTCGCAGGTCCCGTATGGCTAGCCTGCGAGAATGCTCGGGCACAAGTTTTGGCCCTAAAACAAACCCAAAACCTTGAAAATTGCCAATGAAAACAAAAACTAAACCATGGAAAAGGTAGAAGATCAAGAGCTTACCTCGTTGATGGAGATGGTTCGCCAAACGGTCGCCTGTGCCTCCCACAATCGAGCAATGAAATTTGAGGTAAAAAGAGTTTTTTTGGGCAAAGTTCTTGGCAAAATCACAATGAAAATGGTAAAAGCCCTTTTTACCTATATTTATTCACTTTCTACCCTTTTTGTTGATTTTTATATTGTTTTGTTCATCAAACCTAATGCCTAATAGCCCTATGAGTGTGAATTTTTGCAGGTATAATGACTTTGAAGTCCACACGAAAGAGTACGAATGTTTTTTTCTTTTTCCGTCGCATGTACGACTGATTTTTATGGTTTTTAGAAAAACTTCGAGCTCAGTCTTCATTCGTTCTCGCACTCGAAAATAAATGAGAATGTAACCGAGTATACTTTTCTTGTCTTTTCGTACTCGTCATGGTAACACTAAAACGATGAACACAAAGGAGTATCCTTTAAGCTTTTTTCACACTCCATAAAAATGAAAAGATTGTCAAGCGACCTTGTTCTGTTCACGCTCGTAAAAGTATCTAAACAAAATTTTCGATGGGCGATAGTTTATCACTTTTTCAGTCCTATCGAACTATTTTATGAAAAAGGAACTGAGAGAGTTCTCTTTAAGTGTTTTTCAGATTCTCAAAACATGAAAAACCCTCGAGTTTTCTATCTTTGGACTCGTTAAACAAACATCGAAAGACCCGTAATGGGACCAAGCCACTCCTTCTTAGGGTTCGTTAAACATACTCCGAGGGACTCGTCCGAAGGATGAGATTACATCAATAAGTGTATGTTATCCTCCTCAATCTTGCGTAAAAATAAAGAGGTACTCGCTAGAAATGGTGGGGGAAAATTTGGGAAAGGGAAGTGTTTTCGTATTCATATTATTGGCAGTAAGTGTCGCTCTTGAACATGACACCCCCTATTCATTATTTGAAGCTAGTTTGGGAAATCCATTTGTCTGTCATTCGACTTGCTACGAGGTCATATCCTGAGTCGTCTCTGAGTCAGTGTTTCCAAGTCCTTGGTCGTGTCATTCATATGTTAAAGAGAAGTTCATCCAAACCCTATATTGGGTCGGCCATCTACAATTGTCCATTCTTACCGTGTCGGCCTTCCCTGCGTCTGTTTCGACCTATATTCATACTTTGTTTCACCTTCAAAATTTGTTACTTATTTCATGTCATTGATGGGGGATACATCAAGGCCCTCCTGTGATGAGTCTTGTTCCTTTGAATCCAACTCATTATCCGGAAACAAGACTTAGAAATTATTTGGTACCTTGGAACTTGCATGCCTCAATGGCAGGTTTCCTCGCTTTCGACAGTGGGTTCTCATTATTGACCCCTGATCGGGAGATTCTGTCGAATGTTCGACCTCAACTCATTTATTCACATTTGGTGGATTGTGTTAGTGTACCTTGGGAGTCATTGGCATTAATGGTGATTTCCCTCACACTTGTTGACAGTTTCATCAATGATCGGTAATCAAGCAGTTTCTACCATGTTCGACTTCAGCACATGTAATCACATGGCTAGATTTGTACTTTTAGGTGACAGAATTGAAGACCCTGGGTCTCATCTCTTTGATCCAGGCTACGATGGAATATGTATGATTTGCAAACACGCAGATCCACTTTGTATGTCACGTGGCTATGTCGTCTTAATTTGAGTCTTCTCGCATAGATCCACAGTGTATTCCTGGTGGCTATGCAGTATTTTTGGCGGCATGGATCCATGGTGGGAATTCCTACCTCGGAACTGATATTATATGTTGCAGATGCTTGGTTGTTTGCAGGTTTTCGATTAGCTGCACTCCTGGTTTCTGACACACACACGCAATTTACAATGTATTTCGGCTATCATAGATTCTGGCCTCATACTTTGGGGGGAATTCTGTTACACATGATTTTGGTCACTCTGGTAATGTCTTAACAATGGTGTATTCAGGCTCCCAAAAAGGACTTTTTGCTTGAGAAAAGTGGCTCCTGTCTCCTTCCAAAAAACATATTTTTAAAGTGATTTCACAGGATGCCTATGGCCTAGGGTGTGAGAATCCCTCATTCTCACAGGCCACCAACACTTAGGTTGTGAAATTCTCGCAATCTTATCCATACACAGGGTTCAAACCTATTTTTAATCTTGGAAAGGAGAAGAGGTCTCGAGGGTTCTAGAAGGGAATCTTCTAGAAACTGAGTTGGCATTTGTATGGTTTTCATTTTACTAACTTCTTAGATTTGATGGGATCATCCTCATCCATGTAACCATCTCTCCTTCTCCTATATATTGAAAGGTTTCTCATGGAAAAGGTTAAGCAAGATTGAATGAAGTATTGGTGAAAGAATTGTGTGAAGAACCCTGCTTTGACAGAAGCTTGAAGGCTCTATTTGGTATATCAAGAGGAATTGGATCTTCTTCATGCAAGTACAGAGAAAGTGTGTGTGTCACAACCAAGGTTCACTGAAAGGAAGCTTGCAACATCAAGGCGATCAGGTTGTATCTTCTACTTTCAATTAATATGATACAACGACGTGTCCCTTTCCCATAAAGTCACTCTTACTTTATGGTGTAATTCCTTGATCATATGCATAAGTTGACTTTGAATATACTTTGTTATCTTCACTTTGGTTGGTTTTTGTTGTCTTGGAATTGACTTCACGAGAGCACCGGAGCGAAGCGGGAACAACAGAGACCTAAGGAGGCGATATAAAGGTATGTCACTTATTCCTTCCTATTAGTAGATTCATTGATTAAAATTTAGGGAAAGAGTCATGTCCTATCCTGTTTTGTTCTAGATCTAGGTGGATCTAGGGAGATCTGTTAGTGTCCGCACCTACCGATTAGTCCGATAAAAAAATTGGTGACTCAACTGGGGATGCAACCCATTTTTGGTGGGTTTTAGTGGTTTTTCCTTGGCCATTTGCTCTTACCTTACCATTTTTAATTTCTATCAATCTCTGAGTCTTGAGGAGACCCTGATAGACTCTCTGGGTCCAGAAGTTCCTTCAAATTTTTTTGTCTTTTTCCAAATTTTTCTTAGTTTCAGGCCTTCTCGCACTGAACCCTTTTGTAGCCTACGAGAACCCTTGGAGTTCACACCCTGTTGTTCTGTCTAGTGAGAACCTCTCACACTCTGCTTGTGACTAGCCTGCGAGAATGCTTCATTCTCGCATTGTACACCACTGCTAGCTTGCGAACCCATTTGCAAATTTTTGGGTTAAGGTTTTTGTATCCTCAGATGCCCAGATTTGTATGTGTGTCTGAAGAGAACATCAAGGCAATCAATTTGTATCTTCTACTTTCAATTAATATGATACAACGACATGTCCCTTTCCCATAAAGTCACTCTTACTTTATTGTGTAATTCCTTGATCATATGCATAAGTTGACATTGAATATACTTTGCTATCTTCACTTTGGTTGGTTTGTGTTGTCTTGGAATTGACTTCACAAGAGCACCGGAGCGAAGCGGGAACAATAGATACCTAAGGAAGCGATATAAAGGTATGTCACTTATTCCTTCCTATTAGCAGATTCAATGATTATAATTTAGGGAAAGAGTCGTGTCTTGTCCTGTTTTGTTCTAGATCCAGGTGGATCTAGGGAGATCTGTTAGTGTCCGCACCTACTGATTAGTCCGATAACAGTGACCAATCATTGACCTATATTTCCTCTGATATGTATACTTTGAATCATCATCTTTGCTCAACTTGCAACTGGTTTGCATGGGAGTGATAACTGGTTTTCAATCTTCCATTCTTAACCTCTTTAGCATTTCTCGGATATACTTGGTTTGAGAAATAAAAATTTCTTGGTTGCTTTGATGTATCTGAAGACCCAAAAATAAGGATAGTTCTCCAAGTAGTGACATGTCAAATTCATTCTGCATGTCCTTTGTAAATTTTTGTCTTAACTTGTCATCAATACTTCCAAAAATAATATCATCAACATAAAATTCAATTAATAAAATACTATCTTAAGTTACCTTGATGTAGAGGTTGTTGTCTGCACTTCCTTTTTTGAACCCTGTCTGTTGTAGATATTTATATAGTCTAGAGTACCATGCTCTAGGAGACTGTTTTAGACCACACAATGCCTTCTCTAATTTACACACATAATCTGTATTCTCTGACAACTGAAATCCTTCTGGTTGTTCAATGTAGACTTCTTCTTCAAGTTCCCCATTCAGAAAAGTTGATTTTACGTCCATCTGATACACTTTAATATTTTTGGAGCATGCATAAGCTAAAAACAATTGGATTGCTTCCATTCTGGAAACTAGGGAAAATGTCTCTCTAAAGTTGATTCATTTAACCTTTGCATATCCTTTACATACCAATATATCTTTGTTCCTTGTAACCCATCCATCTTCATTCAATTTATTCCTATATACCCACTTTGTGTCGATCACATTTTTATCCTTTGGTCTTAGAACCAATTTCCAAGTGTAATTTTTCTCTATTTGATCCAATTCTTCATCCATGGCCATATTCCAAAATTCATCCTTCCTGGCCTCTTCAAAACTGGTTGGTTCAACTGTAGATGGGAGTGCTAGGTGCATTTGTTCTGGTGAGCAGATTCTTCTTCTAGTCTCAACTCTTGCAACTTTGTTTCCGATAATCTGATCTGAAGGATGATTCTTCTGTACTCATTTGCTAGGTGTCTTTGGAGGCACTTGCTAAACTTTCTCTTCTTCTTCCGTTGGATTCTCTTCATCTTCCCCGTCTACTTATTTTTCATCTTCTTCTTCTTCTTCGTAAAGTTGTTCCATTGATTCATTTTATTCTTCCTTTAATTCTTGTCTACTTGTTTCATCAATTGTTACGTTGATGCTTTCCACAACTTTGTTCAATCTTAGGCTGCAACACTTGTATTATTTCCTTTTACTTGAGTAACCAAAAAGTACTCATTTTTCCACACGAGAGTCAAACTTTCCCATTCTGCCATCTTCTCTTTTGATGTAGCATTTGCTTCCAAAAGCTCTAAAGTTCTTCACATTTGTTGGTCTTCCTTTCCATATCTCGTAGGGAGTTTTGTCAGTGTTGTTTCTGAGCATTACTTTGTTTTGAATGTGAACTGTTGTATGCACTTCCCGTGTCCAAAATATTTATGTCAATTTGGAATCCAATAGCATTGTTCGAGCCATTTCCTGTAATATCATGTTCTTTCTTTTAACAACTCCATTCTGTTGAGGTGTCCTAGCAATAGAGAATTGCCTTTTTATTTCATGCTTGCTGCAGTAGTCCATAAATTACTTTGAAGTGAACTCTCCTCCATTATTAGATCTCAAGCATTTGATTTTTGAATCCATTTCATTTTCAACCATTTCCTTATAGAATTTGTGTTGGACACACCTACCACACTTAGAGGGGGGAGGAATGAGTGTGGGGCTCTTTTTCCCAAAACTTCCCTCTTGCACAAAAACTCATCAATTAGCATTCAACATTTATTCATTACCCATTGTTGTCATTTATAACCAGTTAGATGTAGGCACATATCAAAAACATATATCAGTAATATATCATCAACAAGTCATCATTACAATGAACAAAAAGAACACAAGATGTATGTAAAATTTTCTTTTTATTACGGACTACAATCCTCGGGGTTTATCAGCAACAACTGAATAGAGTACAACTCTACAAGAGAACCAACTCTATATGCAATACTCAACTTACATTCTCAGCACCAACTGAGATGAGGCAACAATCCTCAACAGATATAAATCTGTCAACAGGTACGTGACTTGTCAGTAGTGAAGCCCACGTGTGCATGTGCTCTAGCTCACTACAACCGGCGTGTGAACGTAGCCAGTGTATAATGTAACAAGCATATGCTTCTGAGCAACTAGGGTTTTTCTTTGCTTCACATGCTCAGATCCTCTATAACCTGCAATCACTTTCTCTTCTATCTTCCACTGTCCAAATTGACCCACAGCCAGTCACAACACATCCAATCTCTCCAATAGCTTGCTCATGCTCCACAATAAATCAATATGAATGTTATCTCAATCATGTATAAATAACTAGTATACCATATCAATCATGTCACTACTGAATCATAAGAGTGTTGCTCACTCCATCAACCAAATCAACCAAACTGAGCCACATCATAGAATCCATACCAAGAATTCCCTAAGAATTCACAACATATCAAACAATAATATCTATCAAGACAATAATGTAACCATACAAGTGTCTTAGTGATAGATCTGAAGCCATACAATGAAGATCTGGAACCTACCTCATCACCCAAGAGCTTGGCACTAGATCAAACACAAATCTCCATGAAGTTATTTAGTCCATGCTCCCTGTACACAGTCAACCCGCGTGTACACTCACCCTATACACAACCAGCCCATGTGTACACGCACCCTATACATAGACATCCCGCATGGGCATCAAAAAATAGGGTTTTCTGTGAATCCGAGACTTTTGCCGTCAAGATCTATGACATTGTCGAAACTTTGATGCGTCTATGAGATCCTCCTCTCGCTCTCTTCCTCAGAATAGATCTTCAATCATGATCAAGAGATCCACACCAATAGGATTCTCTCACAAGAAGCTCTCCATCAATACTCCACATGATATTCACAAGAAGCTCTCCATTGATCCACAAAGGATTCTCATAAAAAATGTTCATTTTACAAGAGATCCTAGCTTCTTATTTATACTTTCATCTTCTAGGTCACGTAACCCATTTTTAGGTTACTTAACCCATTTCTAGGTCACTTAACCTATTTTCCTTATTTTAG
>JZKD02S2279521.1:760129-783047 GCA_000966675.3 Picea glauca
TTCTGGCTATCTGATGGGATTATTATGCTAGACTAATTTGCAATGAAGCAAGATAGTTTTTTTTTTTTTTGTTTTTTTTGTTTTTGTTTTTGTTTTCGGTTTTGGTTAGTTTTTGGATCCCTCTTGAAAGTAGGATCCTTTCATATTATCAGTTCCCAGATGATATGGAAAGTACATATATACGAAATCTGGGAGGGGCCATGTGAAGACAACATCCTCAAAAAGGCTTGGATTTGGGTCTAAATTACTTGTCTTGTGTTTACAAAAACTAATTTGTTTCAACCATACAAAAGTTTCACATATTTTTGAAAGCTATATTGTCAAACCAAGAGAACACAGCCTTAGCAAACTGGTTCTCTAACTATTCTGCCTTGCTAAAATAAGATCAATTGTTGTGTGGTTACCCGATAGATATTCAAACGAATCAAGCTTCAACTTTTCACCTTGTAGACCGCATTTTAGACGGACCCTTGCAGCTTATTGGATGCGATTTCCTTGCTGAGATTCATGGGCTGTAACAACCCTAGTAGTTAAAATTCATGTTAAAATTCATATTGCATTTATTTTTATTTTTATTTTTTTTATTAAAATTTATGTGTTTTGTTTGCAGGTTAAGCGTAGCTGGAGATAGAGCTTGGAGTTTTGGCCCTTAGGCCCAGATTTCAAACAAAGGCTCTGATACCATTTGTAGTGGCCAATTTAATTAACATCAATTAATTCTACAACATAACAGTAAAATTCAATAATTCCTTTATATTGAGCAAAACAGTAAAATTCAAAAATTCCTTTAATTTAGCATATTCGCATATAGATTTATCAACAAATAATAATATTTTATAGAAAAATAAAACAAATACACAATTTAAATACCTGGGTCTGATGCTAACCCTTCGTTTTATCGTTTGCCTTGTTGACCGCTGCTGAACTGGGTAAGCACTGCCCAAAACCTTGTTCCACCCTGCCAACTAGGACAACTTCCTAGCTCCAGGATATCATATGGATATCCTGGCCCCCGTGCCCAAAACCTCCAGCAAACCGGTGCCTGTACTGATCCAATCCAACTACCGAACTCAACTCCCCTCCCTACAATCTAAGAGAAACCTCCAAGCAAAATATAATCCCCGTAGAATGATTCCCCTTCGTAAACCTCCTTCCCCTCCATATCCTTCCTTCACCACCTCTTGCATTTACTTCCTTATCCACCCATTTATTACCTTATCCCCTCATAATTAATATCTTACCCCTTTTAATTAATATTTTATCCCTTTCCGTGTACGTAACTTTTTTTTTAATTTAAACAATATAACTTATTATCCCTTTTAAATTTAATACCCAAGTTATTGAATATAATAGGTAATTAATTAATTAATCAAAATTATAACCTTTAATTAATTAATAAATACTTAATTAATATCATTAGATAAATTGTTGTTTAGTTATTAACATGTTAGGAAAAATTAATTACTTAATAAATCTTTTACTTAATAATCCCTAAGTATATATTCTACTAGGGCTGTTACAGTTGTAGTTGGTCCAACTAGATCAGTATGCGCAATTTCTAGTGGTCTTGTTGTTGAATATTATTTTAATTTAAACCTGGTCTTTGTTTTCTTTCCTTGTTGACAATGCTTACATAAAGTGTTGGTTGGTTTCGTGATCTGGGGAATTTCTCTAACTGCTTCCCTTTTTCTGACTTTGACAAGGTTATCAAAATGTATGTGACACATTCTTCTGTGCCATAGCCAACTTTAATCTTCCTTTACTAGGCAACACTTTTCATTTCCAATTTCACTTAATATATATATATATATATATATATATATATATGTTGCTTGAAGTTATTGTAGTTGTTGCAATCAATTTTCCTGAACCTTCTTTTCTTATCTCGCACTTTTGTGAGTTGAAAGTAACTTTATGACCTTGGTCACACATTTGAATCACACTTAGAAGATTATGTTTCATATCTTCTACTAGTAGAACATTTTCTTCCTTGGTATTCTGGTTCCCAATTATGACTATGCCTTTTCCAATGATTTTAGTTGAATCATCATTTCCGAAGGAGACTTATCCATCTCTTTCCTTTGTTAATGTAAGGAACCTGTCTATATCACCTGTCATGTGTTTTGAACAACCATTGTCAACATAGAAACCACGTTTCTTCTACTTATCTTATAGAGAGAGTGTGCATTCATCATTGCTATACTGATTTCGATTTCTTATCCATGTCCTTTTCTGAGGTTTTTGTCTATGACTGTTCTTGTTCTGTTGTGGTTCTCTAGGAGGGACTCTCATTCTGCAATCTTTGGCCATGTGTCCAAATTTTCTACATTTGTATCATTCCACTTCAGTGCTCAAAGATTCAAACATGTTGTAACTTCTTCTCTGTGTTTCACTAGGCCTTCTTGAATAACCCTTTTGTGTATGACTTTCAAAGTTGTTTATGTTCCTTTTGTTAGCTCTGCAATTCATAACTTTATGTCCAAAATTATTACATGCATAACATAAACTAAAAAATATAGTTTGATGCATGGGAGTTGAAGATCCTCTGAAAGGAGGTAATTTTATGAATCCTTCTTATTCTTGAGGCCTAACCGTGTCTGTCAGTCATTGATTCTGAAATCTGAATCTTCTCGGTGGAGGAGTGTCCCTGTAATTTTCTTTGTATACCTTCCTATCCCCTTTGATTGTTTCTGCATAGCTTTTTGGATATGTTTCTTGTTCTATTGTTTTGGAGCTTAATCCCCTTTCTATCTGATTGTATCCAAGTACGGACTCCTCATGATGAGGTTTTTGACTGTTGATAATGTCATTCAAAAATTTTGAGTTGTTATGCATATTTTTCTTTTGAAGATCCTTTCTTAATGTGACAATTTATGCTTCCAAATTTTCAATGATCATGTCTCTTCCATCTAGTTGTTCTTTGAGTACTTCTTCAATTATTTTATCTTCTTAGATTTGGACCTTCAAATTTGTGATCATTTGTTCTAGTTCTTGAGTGTCTTGTTTCTTGTCTAGTTCCGCTTGTAGTTTCTTGTTTTTCTTGTTTTATCTTCTAATAAATTTTATGGCACAGAACAATTATTCCTGGTATTCAACTTCTGCCTCTTCATATTAATCTTCATCCTCTTCATATTCTTCTTTGGCCTCTTCATATTCTTCTTCGGAGTCTTCTTTATCAGAATATTCTACTGCCATGAATAAAACTCTTTCTGTCTCACTGTCATTGACTTCATCTTCATCTGATGATGAGATGTCTTCTTTGGTGCATAAGATTTTCTTGAAAACTTTCTTTGTGGTTCTTTTTCCTTTATATGTTTGTTTGCTATTTGAGTAACCTTCAACATTTCTCTTTTTCTTATGAGGAAATTTGTTAGCAAAATGACCAATACCATCACAATTAAAAAAAATCAAATGAAGCTTACCTCTATACATGTCGTTGGTTCCGTTCAATCTTCTAACAAAGTTGGTCGCTTCTTCATCATCTTCTGAGACGTCATTGTTGCTTCTATGTTCTTTTTCTTTTTTCTTTCCCTTTTACTTTGACCTTTTGGATGCTTTGAAAGCTGCTTCTTTTATATCTGGATTTTCCTGTTCAGTTCTCATTTCATATGGTGTGAAGATTCCATATAGTTCATCCATGCTTATTGAGTTTAGGTATGTTCTTTCTTCTAGTTCAGATATCTTAGGGTCAAACCTCATAGGAGGACATCTTAGTACCTTTTGAACAATTACAAATTCTTTGATTTCTTCTCCCAATTCCAAGATTGCATTTACTGTTTCATTGACTCGTAAAAAGTAAGCTTCAATATTCTCATCTTCCTTCATCTTTAGTTCTTCAAACTGACCTCTATAAGTTTGAAGCTTTTCTTCTTTGACTTTTGAATCTCCTTCATAAATATTTTGAAGTTTGTCCCAAATCTCTTTAGCGGATTTACAATGTGCAACTTTGGTGAAGACCGATTCTCCAAGACCATTCAGAAGTGCATTTGTGGCTTTCGAATTATTCTGACCGAGTTTCATTGCTTTGTCATTTGTCGACATAACTACTGGTGATTTGTATCCATCTACAATTGATTGCCAAATTTCAAATCCATATGCATGTATATATGTCTTCATCCTTATGCTCCAAAATGCATATTTTTGTCCATCAAATTGTGGTATTCCATTTTTATACATTTTTTTGCTCTCCATGATCTACCTTTCAGTGGTTAAACTGATTTTTGAAGGAACCTGCTCTGATACCAATTGTTGGATTACTGAGAGGGGGCGTGAATCAATAATAGAGCAATCCAATCCTTTTTAACGATATATTGCAAGTGTTATATCAATGTAGCATTATCATCCAATATTTGCACATTAAATAAACAATGAACAAATGAACAATCATACACATACACAGTACACCAATGTTTTTACATGGAAACCCAAAGTGAGAGAAAACCACGGAATTATTTTTCTTATATGTCTTGAAGAATTGCATTTATTGGAAGCACCAACTTCCTTTGTTTTCCAATTGGAACTAGAAGGAGGCTCCAACCCCCTACTTTCTCAGGCTACAACCTAAGGGAAGCTCCAACTCCCCAATTCTATGGCTACAACCAGAAGGAGGCTACAACCCCCTATGTTCGCGGACTACAACCGGAAGGTGGCTACAACCACCTGTTCTTGCCCCATTCAACAGCCCTGACATATAAGTAGAATGATGCAACCATTGTCACACTATCACTGTGAGATATATTGTTGTAAACCTGTACCAATAACCTGAACCATGCATCAACCATGCATCAACCTGTACCTCAACTTGTAATCAACCTGTACCATAAACAAGTGCATCAATCATGCACCAACCTGTACCAAACAACCTGTAATCAAATTGTACCATAAACAGGTGCATCAACCATGCACTAACCTGTACCTCAACCTGCAAACCTTCCTTAAATTTAACAACAAGAGACTAGCATTTTCATCAAACCTTACTTTAGTCTCACATGACTAGTTTTGGATTAGTCAACAACCCTAACTTGAAATAATCATAACTATGTACCTGTAATGAATAAAGATATGAAAATAGTACACAATGTTCTTCAATGTGTTTTATGCAATTCCTCCAAGTGTCACTACTTGGAACCTCTCAGAAAATTATTTATAGAAAAAATTGCATACCTTGTTGAATTATGGCTTATTCTAGAGAGTGAACTTGTATAGCATGCCCCACATAGAATATTTGTTGTATGGATCTGAAAATTTTACAAAGAATACTACAAACTGTACTCTAACCAACACATTTGGTCTTATTGAATTTGGATCTGTTATGAAGAAGTTATGATGTTTTTACCCAAAACACATGGTTTAGACTAGTTTAAGGACTAGCCACAAACCCTATTTTCCATGGAGTGTAACTACAAAAATATAACGACCCACAAGCTAAAATTTGTACCATAACTACTTGGATATGTTTCCTCAATGGCCTCCCAATTTCGCGGTCTAAATCATTCTAGAAAAAAAGTTATTACGAAAATGGTGAGATGATCTATAAATAACATACCTTATAAAGCATCATCAAAAGAATTTATCCTCCCTTGAATTTCGGCCTTCTTTACTTCACCTTCCCTTTGAAATTCAGCTTAGATATCCTTTGGTTACATCAGTCACCTGTAGATATTCAATATGCTCAAGTGTAATTAAAATGAGAGAGCATTGCCTCTTATTTATACTCTCCAAGTAGCTTCCTTAGAATCATCTTCTAGGCCACTTTGTCCACATAGTCACTTATGTCCAGCTTTTCCCAATTTGCCACTTGTCCATGTATCCAATAGCCACTTGACCATTGAACCCATTTTCCTCATTTTAGGGTTAACCTTCTTATAACCACTTTCCATAATTAGAAAGTTCTCTATTTAGTTTATTATTTAAATAATCCTCCTTGACTTTGTCATTTCACTTTATTATTTAAATAATCCTCTTTGATTTGGTCACTTCACTTTATTATTTAAACAATTTCTTCTTTGCAAGCACTTTGACTTGTTTGACCTTATGGGGTTTCAAGCTAATCATATGAGGGTCCTTCAAGTTTGTAAGGCCATAACTCTCAAACCGTGAGGAGTTATGTGACGTGCCACATACCACCTGAAATGGAAATGGCATGACATGTACTATCCATTTAGAATAGTCTTACCTGCAAATATATCAAAACTCATACCATTATACATCAAACAAACTTGGGTCCATTACCCAAACCTTTCTGCTACCGAAATTTGCTATCAGACTTTCTTTAAGGGTTGATATCAATGACAACCAACCCAATTAATCAACATTTATACTCGTAAAGCTCCAATTGCAACAAGATTAGGTCAAGAGCTATCTTGTGAAGCATATTCATTTGTAGTTTACATAAATATGCTTAAAAAGATTTCTAATGTAAAAAGTAGAGAATGAATTTTTATAGGCTTTTACTTGTTCATTATGTTGTAGACATCTATTTGCAAACTTGTAATTGTCTTTTAGACATCTATTTGAAAACTTGTAATTGACTTTTTCTCATTGATTTGATTACAAACGAGTGTGCAAGTAGGAATTTTATGACTAAGTGATTATGCCTCACTACATGTTTGAGGATTCATGATAGAAATTTCTGCTTGCTATGTCAAGAGTAAATCTCTCCTCACAATTGGTATGTTTGTTGGTAAATCTAGTAAAGTTTTATAGCCTATAATTTAGATTATTGATCTCATTTTAAAACTTTAGTAGATTTGTATTCTCACCATTTTGAGTTGAAGGGAAATGCCTTTATTCCTATTTTTAAGCCTATAAGTGAAAACATAAGAAGATTGAATTAATATTAATAATTTGATTGCTATTAATATTAATAATCTTAACTGTAACATCTATTAATATTAATAGTCTTAACTTTCTCATTTAAATGGATGGAATCTTATATTATAAATAATAATCTATTTTTAAGGTCATGGCCAAGCCAGACACCAAATTGGTGTATGAGACCTCCTCTGCCCAACGATTTGACTAGTAAAGTCTATGGAGGTATACATACCCTACCCCCCTCTCAATCTGAGCTTGTGACCTTCATAGGAAACACATGTTCCTAACCATTAGGTCCACATATCATAATATAAGACTAAGTTACCTTATGGATGGTGCTAACTAAGATTAACAAAATATCAACAATACATTATAATTTAAATATACTAAGAGTGTAATATATAAAATATATTGTGCACATGCAAATAATTATTTATTAATACAAAAAAATATACATGTGATAAAGTGTTTATTCCTCTTCAATTGTAACTACACATACATAATATGTATTTAGGAAAAAAAAATACAATATAATTAAGTAGATTTAATGGGTAAAAACATATATTTGCTTTTAAAAAATCACATAATATAAATATAAATAATAAATTATATATATATATACCCTACTCCAATCACGTCACGTGAAACAATTTAATGAACACCAAAACTTATACAAAGATTAAAAAGAAATAAAATATGTCGACATGTGAGACGCTACGCTTCGAATGTCTAAAATGTCAAAGGATTGAAAAGAAATAAAATATGTCGACATGTGAGACGCTACGCTTCGCATGTCTAAAATGTCAAAGGATTAAAAACAAATAAAATATGTCGACATGCGAGACGCTACGCTTGGCATGCGTAAAATGTCAAAGGAGTTGTTATAAATATAAATACTTACAAAAATCACATGAGACAAATAATGTTATCTCATTAATATATATAAAAACCCTACTCCAATCACGTGAAACAATTAAATGAACACCACAATCTATACAAAGATTAAAAGAAAATAAACTAGCAAAGCCGCTAATTCACGGCTGGTGAACGCCGAAAAGAATCGGCTGGTAATCTCCGCGCAGTAAAAATCTCCCGCGTACTTAAAAAAAATCTTAATTGACACAGTAAAAACGCCACGTAGATGACACAGTAAAAACGCCACGTAGAGGAAAATTCATGGGGCAGTAAATAGTTAAAAAATAATCTTAATTGACATAGTAAAAACGTAAATCCACGTAAATCCATGGTGGAGTAAATAATGTACGTTGTGAAAACTATGGTGCAAATGTAGTAAATAATTTGATTTGTCGAACTAATTTTACTAATGAATCTCAGTAATAATTAACAGTTATATTTTCACATACAAGGAAAGATAATCTATAAAATCTTGACAAATAAATGGTTGAGCTTCATTTATTTAATATTTTAATTTCTGTTAATCACTTACCTGGCATAGCTATCAAAGTAATTTTTAAATATGATTAGGTAAATGTAAAAAAGTAAACACATAAACGGATGTCTTTATAATAGCTAGAAAGTTGATGTTTGAAATCACACCCATTTATTTTGTGTGACTACTAAGAATATTCCAGCCATATTTAATCATGTCCATAAAAAACTTATTAAGCACTAAACCCCTATTAAATCTACCCATTATGAATAGGTATACACCTGTCGATGTAAATATATGGACATGTGAGACGCTACTCTTGGCATGTCTAAAATGTCAAAGGAGTTAAAATATGTGGACGTACATATGAGACGCTACTCTTGGCATGTCTAAAATGTCAAAGGAGTTAAAATATGTGGACATGTGAGACGCTACGCTTGGCATGTTTAAAATGTCAAAGGAGTTGTTAGGTGGACTAGGGAAATATTAGTGCATTGTATTCCTATCTTCACTACTATCTTTGATGGTTGGACAAAATGATTACTATCTTCACTACCCAAATTCAAATGTTATCTTTATCCTTGGAGTGAGATGTTTGTGCCTTTCATAAATAGCTAACACCTATCAGATCTGGTAAACCATGTGGTAAAAAAAAAAAGAAAAAAAGGTTTAGACTATGTATCTTGGAAGTAAGTATTTTATTTTACATATCTCTTATATATA
This sequence comes from Picea glauca, assembly GCA_000966675.3. Taxonomy (NCBI): domain Eukaryota; kingdom Viridiplantae; phylum Streptophyta; class Pinopsida; order Pinales; family Pinaceae; genus Picea; species Picea glauca. The sequence goes on from JZKD02S2279521.1 coordinate 769,059, forward strand.
TACACGAAATTACTCCAATTACCAAAGGAGTACGGTTTTCTTAAGAATAAAATACTGCAAGTAGGCTCGGCTCGGCTCGGCTCGTTTTGCGATGAGAATGGTAGGTGGAGAACAGTTGTTGAAGCATGAGCTGTGGATAGAGATGGCGTTGAAGCATGACTGGTGGATGGATATGGGGAACTGTAATTCAATCTTAAATGTGTAATAATAGCTATTTCAGAATGATTAATAATAGCTATTTCAGAATGATTAGTAGACTATTTCAGAATGATTAGTAGACTATTTCAGAATGATTAATAATAGCTATTTCAGAATGATTAGTAGACTATTTCCTCTCACTAGCCTTCCATTACAATTCAATACAATGGCTGTTGGTAGCAGTTATGCTTAATATATAAACTTAGAGATCTCGGGGCCAACAAATACTAAGAAGAATGATCTCTGGAGTACAGTGTTTGCATATTTTTCATATATATATAATTCAATGAATTGAATAAATTCAAATTTTGTCGTTATTTTTATTTTTAAATAGTTATATGTAAACATGTGCGCCATAAAGTTTGGTTATGAACTTAAAAAAATCTCATCACTTTGGCCGGAAGTGAATACATTCAAATTTTGTAACTGCTACTTTTATTTTTAAATAGTTCAGTATAAACACGTGCTCCATAAAATTTGATTATAAACTTTAAAAAACTATCACTTTGGTCAATGTGTTTTAAAACAAAACCTTATTATAATAAATAAAAAATATTTTACAAATAAAAATATAAACACCATCAAAACAATTATTATCATCGACCTTTTATGCATTTCACATCATTGTATTATGACATTGAAGAAATCTACAAATCCTCTTGAAGTTAAAAATTAATTAGAAAAAGAACCTGCAAAAAGGTTTTGTTAGGGTTAAATGAATATTACTATGTATTTTTATTTTTTTATTTCGATTATATGGATTTAAGGAAATTTACAAAAATATTTAATAACAATATTTATAATATTTTAATAAACTTGGATGCAAGTGCTTTCCACTTGGAAACCATTGCGACCCTCTCTGAAGCGCGTTCCAATGGGCACGCAAACTCCACCTCTCCCTCCCCGTATGTGCATTAAAGCTCTGCTTACCTCGAGGCAATGGGCATTTACTTCGCCACCCGCTCCATCTTGGCTCCTGCAGAGACAAAGGAAGATGGTGCACATGCAAGGGATGTGGGCATTCAACGCCCTTTGTACATGCCTTTGTCATTTCGACCCCCATCAGTGCAATCTCAGGTCTACGGCTCTGCTCCTTAGGTTCAAATATTTGCTCCCCAACTCGCACCTCTTAGCCACTGTAGTTAGTGGTGACCCTATCATCTACAGGTGGTGGGGGCTCACGCTCCTCCGAATCTTGATAATGCCTCCTTGAAGGCGTGTCACCCCTAGTCTAAGAAGAAGTGGTCGTGGAGGTCGCGCATCCACAACAAATCCCTCGCCCATCATGACTAATCAGGACGGTTATGACCACACAGTTCCAAATTCTCTTCAAAAACTATTAGATGATTGGAAGGAAGAATTAACTACCTCTCTCTCGGCCACTCGGCACACCCCCAAGCATCACAAAAGATATTGGGTCATGAATAACCTCCTTTCTCATTCCCTCCTCAACCTCCCTAGTGTTTTTGTTCTCAGCCCTTCCAACTCGCCTCGCTCGTCTCACTCTCCTAGAGCTCCCTCTCCTAATCCAGAAGTCCCCCTCCCCCCAAAACTCTTCTCCACCAGAGAATAAAGGAAATCTCATGGCAGAGGCTCATACTGGCAAGCCAAGCACGAAAATGACTAGTTCCATCAAAAACGTCGTTCCACCAATCAAAGAACCAAGCTCAAACAACACCATCTCTTCCAGTGACAGTGATTTCAATGGCTTCCCTGTTGTGGAAGAGCTCCCTCTAGACGTCCCTCCAAGTGTTTCTGGAAATCTTTTTTAACTCCCAAGCTCTTGTTTATTTTCAGGTTTTACAGTCTAGTTTAGTCTATGTTTTCATGACAACAAATACAACATTAAATATTTTAAATGCTTTTTGTGAGCCCGGTTTCCCTTCAAAGAGCGGGAATATTTGTCAAGCTTCATTAAGCCTAGTTTCCCAACGTGGGAAGGCCTCATTTTCCTGGTTGTTACTGTCAAACTTCTCGGATTGACCTCCCCAGAACTCTTCACTGCTTTTTTTCCTGTATTTTTAATAGAATAGTTTTGGAATTTAAATAAAAATAAAAAATTCATAACATTATTTAAAATTTTAATTTAAAAAATGTTATTATATGAATTTGAAATTATCTTCCTAATCAAAAGGATATCTATGATTCATAAGAAATCAACATAACTATGTGTGATAAGAAGGCCCATAAACCTACAGATCTAATGGGTGTTTGAGGGTTAACAGAGAGTGGATCCAATGCCTCTGAGAGAGAAACACATCCCATCCCACGGTTGCAGACATCTAAGTCTTGTTTGAAGCCATATCAGGTGAGACTGTGCAATGCACTTTGTGCGTTGTGTTTCCTTCTGATATATAGAAGGGTCGATGGTCGAAGGGTTGTTGGTAATTCTATAGTTAGAACCCGGGTCAACCCATAAGTATCCAACAATGGTTTCGTTTCTGGTTGGAAATCAGAAGAATAGATTGGGAGGGATGTATCATGCAGTATAGTGTGAGGGCTTAAGAAAGAGGATGCTTTTAGGTTGGAACCCCACAAAAGCAAAGATTGAAAGATGGTTGACAGTTCAAGAACTAGATTTTTCCCACAAAGATAATAGAATCCCTAGGTTTAAGCTGAGACAATACTTGGAAAGATACATATTCAACGAAATACACAAGAGTTTCTTTAGTGAGTTTCCCACGCTATTGCAGTAGTGGATAGCATGGTTGAAAGATTCCCATCCGACAAATAGAGTTAGATCAATGGAGTGGATAGAGGAGAATATCGCACGATTGAAAAGGGTGAATAACAAATCCATGCGTGCAGTAGATTTCGTGCTAGACAACATTGTAGTGGGGTATATCACTAAATTCGTAGTAGATACATCGAAGTCTTACAATGTAGCAAAGAAGGAGTTTCTTAAGGTTCCAAGAGGAAGGTACACCGGGTCATTGTACACTTCCATCAAGAGATTATTGCATGATAAAGGGGTATTAAATATGGAATCAAATAGCTAAACTACCCTGCGTGCATGGGGGAGTTAGGGGAAACACTGAGGAAGATCTAAGATGGAGAGAGAAATGGATAGAAAAGAGCACAGTAAAGAGAAAGATCCATTATGATGGTATGAAAAACCGGTATGCTGCCAAGATTGAGCAGAAATTCAAACAGAAGAAGCAAGAGTTTGGATCTGCGAATCAAAAGAAAGTGAAAGGTGCACCCAAACCCCAGAAAAAAGGACAAAGCCAAGGCATGGTGGCTCAAGACAACCTGCCAAAGCCGAAAGCAAAGAAAAACACTGCAAAGCCGAAGAAGGAGATGGGAAAGTGGTGTGACTTCCATAAGAGCTCCACTCGCAACACAAGTGAGTGTCGGGCCAAGAAGTCACTAGTGGCCGAGATGAAGGCTTATGAACTAGATGCATGCTCCGACACTGAATCAGAACCCGAGAAGGGGAATGACAGAGGGAACAAGATTATCTATGTGGATCCCAATGCCACTGTTGCCACCACGAAGATACAAAAGGAAGAATCGAAAGATCCAGAGGCGGAGGAGCGTCTCTTCCACTCCCAGATGTGGGTAAAGGGTTCCCTGCTATAGTTCATTGTCGACAGTGGGAACCAAAAGAACCTCATTTCAGCAGAGGTCATGAATCGGTTGGGATTGCTGACCATAACACACCCACAACCATACACCATCGGGTGGCTTCACCATGGATGGGATCTCCATGTCATCCAACAATGTCGCCTTCCCTACAACATCAAGCCCTTCATCGATGAGGTATTATGTGACATTTATCCTATTGATATTTGTGATGTATCATTAGGCCAACCATACCTGTGGAAGTGACATGTTGTGTATGAGTCTTGACCTCACGCTGTTATTGTTACTTTGGGAAATAAGTTGTATAGGATACCAGAGGTACCATCGTCTGCCACTATCTCTTTGGTTACTGCAAAACAATGCAGTAAGCTCATTTCCAAAACCGAGGAATTTGTTTTCCTGATGATCCGCCCTTAGGGAAAAAAGAATATTGTGGCCACGACCTCCAGACAGGGCTCCTCCGCATGACAACAACAAATGGACAAGGCCGTGGAGGAGTACTGGAACATCTTCACCTCACCCGCAGGGGTGCCTCTGCACTGTCAGGTCAAGCACCCCATCGATCTGGCCCCAGGTGCATCGCTTCCCAATGGATCGATCTATCGACCCTCTGTTATGGAGAACAATGAAATGAAGAGGTAGATTCAGGAGCTGCTACAGAAAGGTCACATCCGACCAAGTTCATCGCCATGTGGGAGCCCGATCGTGTTGGTGCAAAAGAAGGATGGGACTTGGAGACTCTGTATTGACTATCGAGTGCTGAACAAGATCATTGTCTGGAATAGGTACCCGATCCCATGGATTGATGACCTTATGGACCAACTCAAAGGGGTGAAATATTTCAGCAAGATCGACTTGAAGTCCGGGTATCACTAGGTACCAATCGAACCGTCCGATGTGCGGAAGACTTCCTTCAAAGCCAAGGAGGGCCTTTTCGAATGGCTGGTCATGCCTTTCGGGCTGATGAATCCTCCCGCAACCTTCATGAGGCTGATGGAAGACATATTGAGGCCATTCACCAACTCGTTTTTAGTATTGTACTTGGATGACATCCTGATCTTCAACTAGACTTGGGAAGAGCATCTCCACCATATCCGACAGGTCCTCCAAACACTGCGGAAACACAAGTTGTGTGCTAATTTGGATAAGTTCACTTTTGGCATGACCTAGGTTCATTATCTGGGATAAATTATTGATGAGAGTGGAGTGCATGTGGATCCAACCAAGATCCAAGTCATTCAGGATCGGCCGGCCCCAACCACTCTAACATAGTTTCACAACTTTCTAGGTCTTGCTAATTTCTACCGCAGGTTCATGTTGAGATTCTCTCATATCACTTGGCCCTTGAGTCAAGTCACTAAGGGAGGAGCGAAAGAAAAATTCTTTTGGTCGGAATCTCAACATAATGCGTTTGTAGAATTGAAACATCACCTCTGTTGTGCCTCAGTGCTCACATTACCATACTTGCAACAACCATTTGATATCGAGACAGATGCCTCTAACTATGTTATTGGGGTAGTTCTTACTCAACAGGGGCATCCAGTGGCATATAACAGTGAGACATTTTCTGACACATTTTGAAAGTATCCCACTTATGACAAAGAGATGTATTCCATTGTGCAGGCTTGCCAAAAATGGAAGAATTACATTTGGGGGAAGGAAATGATCATCCACACAGACCACCGACCCATGCAGTTCATACAGACACAAGGGAAGTTGTAGAACGATCTCCATCAGAAGTGGTCCACATATCTACAACAATTTCATTTGAACATCAAGTACAAGAAGGGAAGAACCAATAATGTTGCAGACTGCCTTAGCCGACCACTGATCATGGCGATAACCACCGTGCTCAACTCTTGTGGGAACGAGACTTCTGATTGTCCGCTTCCCTACAAGAGCGATTTAGAATTCAACGAAACATACAAGATTCTCTTGGAGGTAACCGAGTTCCAAATTTTCACCTCGAGGATGCACTACTATGTCACATGGGACACATTTTTGTTCCTTCAAGCGAGTGTGCCAATATTATTTGGGAAGCACACTACATTCGGTTCACTGGGCATTTCAGGGTCGAGAAAACAGTGGCAGTATTGCAGAAGTATTTCTATTGGCCAAACCTTCGACAAGATATTGGGAAGTACATCAGATCCTGCACTACCTACACCATTACCAAACCGACCATCAATAATCAATCCCTCTATACTCCACTTCCTACCCCTAGTCGACCTTGGGACTCCATCTCTATGGATTACATGTCGGGCCTTCCTTCTACTAAGCATGACAACAACTATGTTTTTTGTGGTCGTCGATAGATTCTCGAAGATGGCCATTATGGCGGTTTGGAAGAAGAATACCACAGTATAAGGCAATGCTAAACTCTTCTTTGAATGAGTGTGGGTGCACTTTGGGATCCCACGGTCTATCATCTCAGATTAGGATAGTAGGTTCCTTGGTACATTTTGGTCCAGCCTCTGATCAATGATGGACACCAAGCCCACCAAGTCCACAACTTTCCATCCCCAAATTGATGGCCAGACAGAGGTCGTCAACAGGATGATCGTACACATTTTTCACATGTACAACTCAAAGAATCCATTCACATGGGATGAGAGCCTCCCCTATGTACAACATAGTTATAACCGAGCCCTCCATAACTCAATCGACCACAACCTCTTTCAGGTGGGCTTGGGATTCTATTCACTATGTCCCATTGACATAGTCGTTCCATTTGTAGCTACTCAGGATGATTTGGCTCACGTCCAATCTGAATTTGCCAAGGTGAACAAATTCATTGAGCGCATTCAACACATTCGCCAACAGGTTCATGACATATTGGATAGAGCCAATTCTAAGTACAAGTAGCGGCATGATCAACATTGGGTGAAACACAACTTCCAGGTGGGCGACAAAGTGTGGCGACATTTGCATAAGGAGCACCTCGTTGGACCCCACCGCAAGCTTCGCCCGCTCTGATATGGGCCATACACCATCACCAAGGCTGTAGGGGACAATTCCTTCAATCTCAGTATTCCACCATTCCTTGGTCTGCACCCAGTGTTCAATGCGCACTGCCTTCGGCCCTACTTTCCACCTATACTGGACACATCCGACATGGAAAAACAACTCACACCAACAGAGTTAAACCTAGACTGCATGGTACAAGACACAACTGATCGAATTATGGACACACATATCATGAACACCTGCCAGTAGAGGATCCATCTATATCGCATTGTCAAAGCAGGCCAACTCCTTCACCAGGGCAAGTGGCTCACCAGGGAGCAAGTTCAGCATAAGTTTCCTCATCTCATGGAGGAACTCAACGCAATGGGGACCATTTCTTCCTAAGGGGGGAGGAATGATCCAGGTGGATATTGGCGGCCACCCACCTATTTCACTTGGAACCCCACCATTGTTTCTTTCAGTTTTTCAGTTTCCTTAATTGTAGCACAATTTACTATTTTTGGTAGTTTTTCGGATCCTGAATTTTCGAAGCCGTTTTGAGGCCCTAAATGACGTTTTTTTGGCATCAAACTTCTGACGAATATGAGTTTGTTGCATACTTGATATTCATTGTCAACAGTTTTAGTCCTCAAATAGATATTTCTAAAGATGTATCATGTGCACCAAACGGAGATAGTATGCCAAAGTTACGACCCCGAGAAATTGATGTACCAATTTACCTCGATGGGGACCATATTCTGGTGTTTCATCTCCTAGGGTTAGGTTTTTGGATGTTTAGGGTTTTCCATTGTTTCTCAATAATATATAGGCCTTCAAGCCTCATTGTAACACAGATTTAAGAGGCCTGTAGCCGTCACATCTCTTCTGAGAGATAAGCTACAAACGCCCTAGCTAGTTTATTCTCATTTCGTCTGTAAACAAATTTCAGTTCTTTGATATTAATGAAATGAAGTGTTATTTCCGTTGCATCTTTGTATTTATGGTTATTTGTGTATTTTGTTGCATTCCTGCATAAATTCGGATCATCATATAAATGATTGTGTCACTAACTGGAGATTGTTACCACCAGGGTAATGGACACATTACTTTATTCATACATTAGAAGTAATAACAAATAATTGGTACAAGGAACATGAACTGCGTAGAGAAACTGTGAGTTGGGGCGTAGTGCGACATAACTTTATTAAAAATTTTGCATTTGAAAGTGAGAATCCATGGGTAGATATAGCATTACAGAGGATCAAAGGGAATATATTTGAAGAATATGGGGTAGATACAGTTACATTAAACAAAGATTATAGAAGTAAACTACTTGAACAATTAGTGTATTGTTATCAGGTCGGAGAGGATGAGGAAGTACAAGACAACCCACGTGACACATAGATAGTAGAAGGGGAAGGAGAAAGAGGGTTGTAAGGACCCTAGTTACAATCAGAAGGGTTCATTTCACCTATGAAGATTAAGAAGGTCAATATTGGGACTGAAGAGAAGCCCAATATAGCAAACATTGGGGATTACTGGGATAGTGATACAATGGAAAATATAACTGAATTACTGTGCGAGTATAGTGACTTATTCCCAACCATATTTTCAGATATGAAAGGGGTAGCAGGAGAACTTGGAGAAATGAAGATACCCCTCAGACCAGATGCAAGACTAGTTAGATATAGACCATACAGATTAAACTCCATCTATAAGCAGAAGGTGAAGGCATAAATTAGCAGAATGCTAGAATTAGGAATCATAGAACCTATGGAAGAATCAGAGTGGATTAGTCCAATGGTGGTCCAGGAAAAGAAGAATGGAGGGATTAGGATATCTGTGGATCTGAGAAAGTTAAATGATGCATGCCTACATGATCCTTTTCATACTCCATTTACATATGAGGTGTTAGAGAATTTTGGAGGACATGAAGTATACTCTTTCACAGATGGATTTTCAGGTTATCATTAGATCATAATTTCTCCAGAGGACAGGTACAAAACTACATTTGCAACAGAGTAGGGTTCATATCAGTACACAATAGTTCCATTTGGTTTAAAGAATGCACCAACAATATTTTCCAGAGTAGTAGTAGTTGCATTCAAGGATTTCATACATAAATTTTTAGAAGTTTATCTGGATGATTGGACAATATTCAGCTTATTGAAGGACCATGTAGAAATTCTGAGGTTAATGTTAGAAAGATTTAGGCAATTCCAGATTTACTTGAACATTAAGAAATGTATATTCAATACACCATTTGGAATCCTACTTGGACACATTGTACATTGAAAACAAGGCTTGATAGTAGACCCTGCAAATATTGTTGTTATTGTCGATTTACCACCACCAAAGTCAGTGCGTTAGTTGAGAGCAACATTGGGACACATAGTGTACTACAGGAATGTCATAAAGGGATATGAAAAGATTACTGTGCCCATGGAGAAGTTACTAAATAAAGACATCATATTTAAGTTGAATGATGAATGCCAAGAGAGCTTAGACATGCTGAAAGAGAAGATGGTGATAACACCAATTCTAAGCTTTCCAGATTGGACAAAAAAATTTCATGTGCATGTGAACGCTTCATCCATTGCACTTGGAGAAATTTTGGCACAACCAGGTGAAGGAGATATTGATCACCCAATATCTTTTTCTAGTAGAAATTTTTATGAGTCTGAGAATAACTATAGTAATACATAAACCAAAGGTTTGAATATGGTATATTCCCTATAGAAGTTCATACATTATTTATTAGGTCATCATTTTAAGATGTTTACAAATAATTCCTCTTTGAAGTCCCTAGTTAACAAGCCAGTGTTGGGGGGAGGATCTGTAGATGGTTGTATTTGTTTTAGGAATTTTATTTTGAAATCATAGTAAAACCAAGGAACATGAATGCAGGACTAGATAATCTATCAAGAATTACTAATGGAGAGGAGCCAAAGAAGTTGGAGAAGAATTTTCCTAATGCTAACTTATTTTCTATTCATATTGTTGATGATTATTTTGTTGACATTGTTGGATTCTTGAGCACAGGAATGGCTCCCAAGGAATTTACTGTCGCGTAGAAAAAATAGTTGGTATTGCGCGCTGCAGACTATTAGTTGATTACAGGTCATTTATACAAGTTAGGCGTAGATGAAATTCTGAGGGGAGGGGGGGAATGATCCAGGTGGATATTGGTGGCCACCTTCCTATTCCACTTGGACCCCCACCATTGTTTCTTTTAGTTTTTCAATTTCCTTAATTGTAACACAATTTACTATTTTTGGCAGTTTTTTGGGTCCTGAACTTCTGAAGCCATTTTGAGGCCCTAAACGACGTCTTTTGGGCATCAAACTTCCGACAAATATGAGTCTAATGCGGACTTGATATTTGTTGTCAGCAGTTGTATTCCTTAGATAGATATTTATACAGATGTATCATGTGCGCAAAACAGAGATAGTATGCCAAAGTTATGACCTCGGGAAATTGATGTACCAATTTACCCCGATGGGGCCCATATTCTGGCATTTCATCTCCTAGGGTTAGGTTTTTGGATATTTAGGGTTTTCCATTGTTTCTCAATAATATATACGCCTTCAAGCCTCATTCTAACACACATTTCAGAGGCCTCTAGCTGTCGCATCTCTTCTCAGAGATAAGCTAGAAACGCCCTAGCTAGTTTATTCCCATCCTGTCTGTAAACAAATTTTAGTTCTTTGATATTAATGAAATGAAGTGTTATTTCCATTGCATATTTGTATTTATGGTTCTTTGTGTATTCTGTTGTATTCTTTCATAAATTCAGATCATCATATAAATGATCGTGTCACTAACTGGATATTGTTACCACCAGGGTAATGGATGCATTACTTTATTCATACATTAGAAGAAATACCAAGTAATTGGTACAAGGAGCATGAACTGCACAGAGAAACTGTGAGTTGGGGTGCAGTGCAAAAGAAATTTATTAAAACTTTTTCATTTGAAAGTGAGAATCCATGTGTAGATCTAGCATTACAGAGGATCAAAGGGAATATATTTGAAGAAAATGGGGTAGATACAGTGACAATAAACAAAGATTATAGAAATAAATTACTTGAACAATTACTGTATTGTTATCAGGTCAAAGAGGATGAGGAAGTACAAGACAACCCATGTGACATATATATAGTAGAAGGGGAAGGAGAAATAGGGTTGTAAGGACCCTAGTTACAATCAGAAGGGTTAATTGCACCTATGAAGATTAAGAAGGTCAATATTGGGACTGAAGAGAAGCCCAAGATAACCAACATTGGGGATTACTAGGATAGTGATACAAGGGAAAAGACAATTGAATTACTGCGTGAGTATAATGACTTATTTCCAACCATATTTTCAGAGATGAAAGGGGTAGCAAGAGAACTTAGAGAAATGAATATACCCCTCAGACCAGATGCAAGACTAGTTAGATATAGACCATACAGATTAAACTCCATCTATAAGCAGAAGGTGAAGGCATAAATTAACAGAATGCTAGAATTAGGAATCATAGAACCTGTGGAAGAATCAGAGTGGATTAGTCCAATGGTGGTCCAGGAAAAGAAGAATGGAGGGATTAGGATATGTGTGGATCTGAGAAAGTTAAATGATGCATGCCTACATGATCCTTTTCCTACTCCATTTACATATGAGGTGTTAGATAATTTTGGAGGACATGAAGTATACTCTTTCACAAATGGATTTTCAAGTTATCATTAGATCATAATTGCTCCAGAGGACAGGTGCAAAACTACATTTGCAACAGAGTAGGGTTCATATCAGTACACAGTAATGCCATTTGGTTTAAAGAATGCACCAACAACAATTTCTAGAGTAATAGTAGTTGCATTCAAGTATTTCATACATAAATTTTTAGAAGTTTATCTGGATGATTAGACAATATTCAATTTATTGAAGGACCATGTAGGAATTCTGAGGTTAATGTTATAAATATGTAGGTAATGCCAGATTTTGTTGAACATTAAGAAATGTATATTCAGTACACCATTTGGAATCCTACTTGGACACATTGTATGAAAACATGGTTTAATAGTAGACCCTGCAAAGATTGTTGTTATTGTCAATTTACCACCACCAAAGTTAGTGCGTCAGTTGAGAGCAACATTGGGACACACAGTGTACTATAGGAATGCCATAAAGGGATATGAAAATATTATTGCATCCATGGAAAAGTTGCTAAAGAAATACATCATATTTCAGTGGAATGATGAATTCCAAGAGAGCTTAGACATACTGAAAGAGAAGATGGTGATAACACCAATTCTAAGATTTCTAGATTGGACAAAGTAATTGCATGTGCATGCGAACGCTTCATCCATTGCACTTGGAGAAATTTTGGCACAACGGGGTGAAGGAGATATTGATCACGCAATATATTTTTCTAGTAGAAAGTTTTATGAGTCTGAGAATAACTATAGTAATATAGAAAGCGAAGGTCTGGATATGGTATATTCCCTACAGAAGTTCAGACATTATTTACTGGGTCATCATTTTAAGATGTTTATAGATCATTCAACTTTGAAGTACCTAGTTAACAAGCCGATGTTGGGGGGAGGATCTGTAGATGGTTGTTTTTGTTTCAGGAATTTGATTTTGAAATCATAGTAAAACTAGGGAAGATGAATGTAGGACCAGATCATCTATCAAGAATTACTAATGGAGAGGAGCCAAAGAAGTTGGAGGATAAATTTCTTAATGCTAACTTATTTTCTATTTAGATTGTTGATGATTATTTTATTGACATTATTGGATTATTGAGAACAGGAATGGCTCCCAAGGAATTTACTGTCGCATAGAAAAAACAGTTGGTAGTGCATGTTGAAGACTATCAGCTGATTGCAGGTCATTTATACAAGTTAGGCGCAGACGAAATTCTGAGAAGATGTGTGATGGAGCATGAATGCTCCATGGTGTTAGAAGAAGCACATGAAGGCATAGTTGGAGGGATCTATGCAGGAAAGCCTACATCACAGAAGGTGTTGCGTGCAATATTATGGTGGCCTACAATACATAAGGACGCAAAGGAATACTGCCAAACCTGTGATGTCTGTCAGAGTGTGGTAAAACCATCTAGAAGGGATGAAATTCCACTTATGCCCCAAGTAACTTTACAAGTGTTTGATAGATGGGTTGTGGATTTCATTGGACCCATTAACCCACACACAAGGAGACCAATAGCCATATACATAATCATTACGACATAATAATTGACAAGTTGGGCAGAAGAAACCCCAGTAAACAATTGGAGCACAGAAACTGCAACACAGTTTCTCTTTGAGAACGTGGTAACCAAATTTGGATGTCCTAGAATTTTTTTGAGTTATAAGGGAACCCATTTTATTAAAAGTACAATTAGAGCTATGACAAAAGAATTAAAGATACATCATCAAAAGAGAACACCTTACAATCCCCAAGAAAATGGTACAGTAGAATCTTTTAACAAGATTCTAGAGAATGCATTGACAAATATTTGCAATATTGTGAATAGGGATGATTGGGATTTGAAGGTACTAGTAGTATTATGGGCTTATAGGACTACATGCAAGAATATTACAGGAAAGACACCATTCATAATGGTGTATGGTTAGGAAGAAGTGGTTCCATTGGATTACTTAGTGCCTATTATGCGCATTGAAGCAATCACCAACATGACAGAAGAAGGTGTTGTGCAAGAAAAAGTGGATCAACTGATGGAGTTGGAAGAAGATAGTATTTTAGTAGGATTTCAACAGGAGGTACAAAAAGTGAAGGAAAAATCTTGGCATGATAGGAACATAAATAATAAAATATTTAAGGAAGGATATATAGTTCTCCTCTATGAAAATAGGTATATACAAGACCCTGGGAAGTTCAATATGTAGTGGTTAGGGCCTTATCAGGTAGAGGCCATCATAAATGGAGGTGTTGTGTAACTGAAAGATCTTGCAGGTAAGAATCTCAGAGGACCGGTGATCCAGGTGGATATCGGTGGCCACCCACCTTTCTCGACTGGCTCAAAACAATTTTCTGGCAATTTTGACAATTTACTATTTTTAGCAGGTTTTAACTTCCGGGGTCATTTTGAGGGCCTAAATGAAGGTTTTTAGAGATAGAGGTTCTCAATGATATCTAAAGGAATGATTGAGCCCCCAAAATGAATCTCCTCAACGATACCTTTCCAACGAGCTATCATACGCCTAAAACGGAGATCGTATGCAAAAGTTACGACCCCGGGAAGTTGATGTACTAACT
>JZKD02S2279521.1:793511-812850 GCA_000966675.3 Picea glauca
GCTTCTAGGGTTATTATCCAACTCATTAGGGTTTCTCTTGCTTTCCAGAGTCTTCTATTCTCGTCAGGTTCACACATGGGGGTAAATACCTCCCGCAGCTACCATAATATTAACAAAAACCAAGGAAAGTTTGAATATTTCAAGACAACACAGGAAACATAGGACAATCAACTTTAGAAACAAAGGAAAAGAAACACTAGAAATAGAGGAAAAACAACACCGAAAACAGAGGAAAACCAACATTGGGAAAAAGCAGTTACAAATTGGACAAACTGCTGTGGAGTAGCTGGAAAGTGGAAAAGAGTTGACTTGGAGAATGGTTGGATCGTGGACCAACCAATATTAAGTCAAGGAGAAAGTGGACAAACCTAATCTTCTTAGTGTTAGGGTTTTTGTAATGGTGTTGTCCCAGTTTTGTATAAGTAGAATGTATTAGGACCATGAGAGAGTTAGTAGGTATTATTGAGGTGTGTACTATTGAGATTGTATTAGGTCCTTTAGTTGAGTAGGAGGTCTTGTTGAGATACTTTTGCGATATGTGGAGCTCAACTATAATGGAGGAAGGAATGTACAGTGTGTAGCACTAGATTTTGCAAGAATATGAATAAAGAGCCCAATCGACATTTATTTGTGGACGTAGCCCAGGAGGGGGTGAACCATGATATACCTGTGTCATGTGTATGAAAGGTTTCATTTATTACTATTATGTCTGAGTTAACAAGATTTATGATGAATATGTTATAATACTGTGCACTAAGGAAAAACTCATGAAATATGTAGAACAACACTAAGTAAATGAACGTCATAGCTAGAATTTAGATCTGAATCTTATATTATAGTAGATGAATACCTATCATTGAATACATTTTGCTATAATGGTTAATGAAGTCTTATTGGAATATTAGTGTTATTGGTGTAAACTAAGATCTAATGGGGGTTTGAGGGATAACAAAGAGTGGATCCAATGTCTATGAGAGAGAAACACATCCCATCCCATGGTTGAAAACATCTCAGTCATGTGGCCACCCATTGAAGCCATATTGGGGGAGATTGCACAATGCACTTTGTGCAGTGTGTTTCCTTCTGGTATCCAGAAGGGACGATGGTCGAAGGGTTGTTGGTAATCCTATAGTTAGAACCCAGGTCATCGCATAAGTAACTAACATTATATTATATGATTTAGTAAGTGGATTTAATGAATTATTTAAAGATTTTATAATTGATAAAATTTAATACATCTAAGTATGATTTAGGAAATTTTAAGGATTCATATTTATCTTAAAATCTAATTTTAGAAATTTTAACTAGTTATTATCAATTTTAATTATAAACATAAACAGATTGTCATATATTAAAAATATAATTAAAAAATTATAGATTTAAAATGAATTCATTTGTTAATTTATTTATAACAACATAATTCAAAATAATAAATAAAATTCAATTATATATAAAACATTGATAATTTAAAGATCAAAAGGAAAAGCAATGGAAAAAAGAAACAACACTTATTTTATTATTGCATAAGTATATCCATGTTGCTTCTTGCTTGAACCCGATATATTTCATGGCAATGAGAGGTATATCTTTAAAATATAATGAAAGAGAGTACAATAATATTCTTCCTTTTTATACATTGAGGCAAGGTCAATAAATTAAAATCGTTGGGTGGAGGGGTTCCCTTGCCCCACAAACAAGGGGGTATCATACACCAATTTGGTGTCTGGCTTGGCCAGATGACCTTAAAAATAGATTATTATTATTATTATTATACCTTGAGAGGAAAGGTCAATAAAGTCAACCTTGATTAGAAGTTGACGGATTAATTGACATAGGACTCAATTTTATTTTATTTTCATTTTATTTTTAAAATAATTTTTATTTTATATTTAATATTTTTTTAACTTTAAAGTTATATTTTTATGTTTAATCTAATCAAAATTTGAAAAAAATGGTTTGTGGTCTTCAATTTACTTGTTTCACATTCTCTACCTTCATTTATGTTCGAGTTACTTTATGCCACTTGTATTTACATCTCGTTAATATTTATAGCAATGTATTTAGTTTTGTTTAACGATTATATGAAATATATTTGTATGGTCCTATGTACCCTCATTATTTCATATATTTTAATTGCTATATAATGCACGGAAACCGCACCCCTCGGAGCACGTTCGCCTCCACAGGACCTTCTCTCTCTTCGGCCCGAAGAACTCAAAGGCTCTTCTAATTCCCTTATCAGAATGTTTACCCACAAATTCTTCTTTATTCGATCCCCTTTTCTGCACTCAGAGGATCGAAACTTCGCGGCTTTGCGAGTTCACTATCAATCTTTAGGTTCTCAAAACCCCGAGACCCGATGTGCCAGTCAACGCTGACTTCCTCCCGCCTTATCGGGACTTCTGTCCTTATCGTAATCTCATCACTCACGATTCCGAGCGCTCGACTTTCCACTTCCCGATACACGAAATGCCGACACGTTGAACTCGCAATCTCGCTCCCTCGCGACTTCGCTTCTCGTGAGATTAAATGACTCCTTCCTCGACTCCCGATGCCCGAGACGCCGATACCCGAGATATCGCTACCGCGCGACTTTGCTACTTCCACAGCCAAATAACCTCCTCATTGACTCCCGATGCCTGAGACGCTAAGCCTCTGATGGTTTATGCCACCTGTCCTCCACTACCTTCAATGGCCCACACTACTTACGTAGTTGTCGGAATATCGCTCCTCGCACCCTTGCGACTTCCATGGCCAAAAATTTCGCTCCTTTCCCCCGATGGCCCGATAGCCGATCTTGCGATGGATCCAAAGGCCCGAATGGACTTGGATCAATGACTCCACTCCACCTGAGATTTTAGCCTCTCCACCCTTGCACTGTAACCCTATGAAATTCTAAGAGATCCAACGACCAACGATAACTCGCGGATTCCTCACGAAGAATACTGACCGTCTACTCTTCTCCTTATGCAATCCACGAACAAGAAATGTCTCGCCACGAGACTTGTTCTCCAACCTGCTCACGCAACTTCTCTCCGCTGCCCTTCAACAACTTTGAAGGCCTATTTCTTCTGAGCTTTCCACGACTTCAAGTCTCTCAGGAAGAATTCTTGCACGCACTCCTTGCGACAAATCTTCAACAACGACTAAGTGTTGAAGCTTTCAATCCCGCACACTCCTGCAGCAGTAATATTTCAATCCCTTTGCTCAGAATCACAACTCTGAGACTTCTTCTAGCCTGCGCATGCCTTGCACGGCTCCGGTGCCAAATCTGCACTTCTGGAAACTTAGAACAAAAGTTCTCTCTACTTGAACCGGCTGTTAACGCACTCCTTGCGGACGATTCAACTACACTCCTTGTAGGAATTCTCTGGTTCAATATAGAGAAACAATTGAAACTAACTCCTTGTTCTCACAGACTTCAATTCAACCATGAAATCATATACACAACATATAAAAGCAAATGTATAACAATAAGCAAACATTCATGAGCATATCAACAATACACAGAGAATAACACAACCATGGATTTGAATCAGAACTCTTTATATTAATTCAAATGTATGTACATGGGTGTTCTTTATACACTTCTCTGCTTTCTCTTCTCTTCTGAATGCTCTCAATAATCCAGAATTATTTTACAATGTACAATGAGGGTGTCTATATCCCATTTCCCTCTTGCGCTCTAAAGCTATCAAATCTGGAATTAAATATTCTATCTACTTACATTAAATCTATTAAATGCCTCATCTACCTAAGGACAAGAGCTATCCGCTCAAGGTCCATTTACATATACAAAGTGCGCTTTCATAAATGTCTTCATTAAAGACTTGCGCAACAATATCAAGGTGTTTCAAAATTTGTGTTGGCGCTATCCAGCTGTCTTTTCTGTTCCGCGCTGGCTCGCTTGATGTGCTGGCGATGCTCCTGCATCATACTCCACGGCTTGAAAACTTTCATGGGCTCCTGTCCATGAGATCCTTCACGGTCTGTCCATGCTTCTGTATCATCGCTTCAGTCTCCCAACTGACATCCTCCACTGGGTGATTCTTCCATTTGACCAGATACTCAGAGTATTCTTTTCTTCTGGTCTTTTTACCCACTCTCTTATCTAGTATGCACTCCATCTGTGGCTTCTCTGCTACTGGTAATTGATTCATCCACTGGATCATTGGCTGTTCAGTTCCAGTATCTGCTTCTCCAGCCCTGTATGGGTATAATTATACGACGTTGAATATCGGAGATATCCCGATGCCATCTGGCAACTCAATCTCATAAGCATTTTCTCCGAATTTTCTCAAGACTCTGCATGGCCCGATTTTCTTCATTTTGAGTTTATTGTATGTTCCCCTCAGGAACCTTTCCTTTCTCAGGTGCGCCAGAACTAGATCACCAACTTCAAACTGAAGTTGTCTCCGATGCTGATATGCTCTGTGCTTGTACCCCTGATTTGAGTTCAGTAGTCGTTCCTTCACCTGACCGTGAAGTTCTCTCATCGCCTCAGCGAATTCTTCTGCACTAGCACTGCTAGTCGCAGTCTGTTCTAAATCTTGCAATTCAGAAACTCCTCTCAGCTGCATCCCATATACAACCTAAAATGGACTTCTACCTGTACTCCGATTCACTGAATCATTGTATGCAAACTCTGCCTGTGGCAATACGCTATCCCAGTTGCTATGGTGCTCTGTCACCAGGCTCCTTAACAAGTCTCCCAGACTTCGGTTGACCACTTTTGTCTGTCCATCCGTCTGAGGATGATAACCAGAACTAAACGCCAAGTTAGTTCCTAGATTCTTCCATAGCGTCCTCCAAAAATTCCCTATGAATTTAGTGTCTCTGTCTGAAACAATACTTTTCGGCAATCCATGAAGTCTAACGATCTCTTTGAAAAACAAATTTGTGATGTGTGTCGCATCGCTGGTCTTCTGGCATGGAATGAAATGTGCCATCTTTGAAAACCTTTCCATGACAACAAAGACGGAATCAAATCCTCTTTGTGTACTCGGCAATCCCAAAACGAAATCCATGCTAATCGCCTCCCATGGCCTCTCCGGTATGGGCAATGGCTGATAAAAACCTGCGTTCTGTTTTCTTCCTTTTGAATGCTGACAAATCCGACATCTGTCAAAAAATCGTTTAACATCTCCTTGCATCCCTGGCCAAAAATACGATTCGCTCAACTTCTCGAATGTTTTATCATGACCAAAGTGCCCTGCTAGACCCCCGCTGTGCTTCTCCTTCAACAGGTTCTCCCTCATGGAGCAATTCGGAATACACAGCTGATTGCCTCTGAACAACAATCCTTCCTGGATCATATAATCTATCCAAGGGCTCCGATCTCTGAGAACTAGATTCTCAGCCGCTTCATATGCCTATGAAAAATATGGATCTCCTGCATACATGTCCCTAAGATTTTCAAAACCTAAGGTTTTGACCCGAAATTCCTGCAGCAACAAACATTTCCTGCTCAAAGCATCAGCCACTTTGTTAGCAGTACCTGAAATGTGTTTAATTACAAATGTGAAATTCTACATATACTCTACCCATTTTTCATGTTTTTGATTCAACTTCTCCTATTGAGTCATAAACTGTAATGCATGATTATCACTATACAATACAAATTCTTTCGGGATCAAATAATGCCTCCACTTCTTCAACGCCTGTATGATAGCGTAGAACTCCTTATCATACGTGGAGTATTTCAATTTTGCCTCATCCAACTTCTCGCTGAAATATGCAACTGGTCTGTCTTCTTGACTCAAGACCACTCCTATGGCATACCCACTGGCATCGTATTTCACCTGAAATGTTTTCTGAAAGTCTGGCAACACCAACAATGGTTGCTCTGTTATCTTTCACTTCAGCAGATTGAAGCTCTTCTCATCCTCTGCTGTCCAATGAAAATACTTATGCCTCTTTTTCACAGTGTCCATCATCGCTGTGCTAATCCCACTGAAATTCCTGATGAACTTTCTATAGAAACTAGCGAAACCATGGAAACTCCTCACCTCGAAAATATTTCTCGGTGATGGCCAATTCTTGATCACTTCCACCTTGTCTGAATCCATCCTCAACTCATTAGCTGAAATAACAAAACCCAAATAGATGAGTTGTGTCTTCATAAATGAGGACTTCTTCATATTGATTAACAACTTCTCTTATTGTAACTTTCTCATCACAATGGCCAAATGCTTCAAATGCTCAGCCTCTGATTTACTGTAAATCAGTATATCGTCCAAATAAACAATGATGAACTTTTCGATGAATTCCCTCAGGACTTCATTCATCAGCCTCATAAAATTACTCGGTGCATTCGTCAAGCCAAATGGCATGACTAGCCATTCATACAAACCTTCATTTGTTTTGAATGCTATTTTCCACTCATCGCCTTCTCTCATGCGAATTTGGTGGTATCCACTTTTCAAGTCTATTTTTGAAAAATAATTTTCCCCACTCAGGCAATCCATCAGATCATCCATTCTCGGCAATGGGAACCTGTATATAATGGTTATTTTGTTGATCGCTCTTGAGTCGGTACACATCCTCCAACCTCCGTCTTTTTTCGGACCAAGTACTGTCGGTACAACACATGGACTCAAGATTTCTTTGACCAATCCTTTGTCCATCAAATCTTGGACTTGTCTCTTGACTTCCTCATTTTCCTGCGGCGTCAACCTATACGCGGCTTTGTTTGGTAAACTTTCTCCTGGTATGAGGTCTATGTGATGACTCACACTTCTAATCGGTGGCAACAAATGAGGTAATTCATCCACTATGATATCAACAAACTCTTCCAACAGTTCCTGAACTTCATCTGGAAAATCATCCACTCTTGTGCTAGTCAGAACCATCCTCGGATTTCTGACAACAAAGAGTTGTGGATCTTCCTTCTTCTCAACTTTTGTAAGAAGCTCTTTCCCACTCATGAGAAGTATTGTGTTGTTTACTTCCGGCTTAACCTCTTTATCCTTTATCAGAAGCAACATATGGGTTCTCCCATTCTTCTCCAGAGTATATGTGTTCATTCTCCCATCATGAATCACATTTCTGTCATATTGCCATGGTCTACCCAGCAATAAATGACATACATCCATGGGAATAACATCACACAAGATCTTATCATTATACCCACCTATCTTGATGTCAACTAAGCACTGTTTGGTGACACTTACCTGGTGTCCTTTTTGTAGCCACGAAACTCTGTATGGACTGGGATGATCAGTCGTTTCCAGCTCCAGTTTCTCGACCATCTTGGTTGAAACGAGATTGTCCGTGCTACCACTGTCAACAATAACCTTGCACACCCTGTCCTTGGTCTTGCAAGTAGTTCTGAACAGTCCGGTCCTTTGCACTGAGCTTTCTACCTCCTTCTCAGGTGTCAAAAGGACTTTATGCATTGCAAGCAATCTTCCGCCTTCTGCGTCTTCGGTCTCAACATCATGCCTCTGGGCTTCTGCGATGTGAGCTTCTCCAGTATATTTCTTTTTCTCTAGACACTCATATGACTTGTGCCCATTCTTCCCACATGTGAAGCATGTGATTACTCCTCCTCGACCTCTTCCTCTACCTCTAGTACGAGGAAAAGTATTTCCATCAGCATAATCTCCTTGCTAATCATTTTGCTGTCCTCTTTGCTCAACATATGGCTGCCTCTACTGTGAGGTTCCACCTCTTTCAGTTTTACCCTGAGGTTTCTTCCATTCCTCTTTGGGCTTCTGAGTTCTTTCCTGGGAAACTTCTTTGCCTCTTGGTTGGCTTCTGCCTCGCCCTCGTTGTCCTTGCTTTCGGCTCAGCTTCTCCTCGGCTTTCAGAGCCAATTGGTAAGCATCTTCCACCGTTCAGATGGTTAGCATGCTTAGTTCATCCTGAATGTCGTATCTCAGACCATTCAAATATCTAGCAACCTTCTCATCATCGCTCTCCCGATGACCTGCTCTGATGTTCAGTCGATAGAATTCCTCAGTATATTCCTTCACTGTCATTAGTTTCTGTCTCAGGTTCTGCATTTGCCTGAACAATGTGATTTGATAGTCCCTTGGGATGAACTTCGCCTTCATCTTTGCGATCATCCGATCCCAACTCTTGATCTTCTGCTTGCCCTTACAACGTATGTTAGCTTGTAGTTCGTCCCACCATAATTTTGCATGTCCTTTCAATCGTGTAACAGCATGCCTGACTTTCTTATCTTCTTCCACATCTTCATAATCGAAGTATGTGTCAAGATCTCTAATCCAATCTAGCAGCTTTTCTGCATCCAGACTTCTTTCATAGAATGGAATGTCCATCTTGGCTTTCGCACCCATTCTGGAAATGGCTTTGATCAACCGCTCGGTTGATGCATCTTTCGCTGTGAACTCTTCTTCATGTCCAGCGTCCTCTTCAACTTCAGAATCACTAAGATCCCCCGCACCAACTCCACGTCTTTGTGCTGTCTCCATTTCCTCAAGCCTTGCTCGGAGATCTCTCATCTGCCTCTCCATTTCTGGATTTCCTGCTGGCCTACCTCTTCTTCGCACCTCCCTATCTTCTGGGTCAGGTGATTGTCTCTCTCTTCTTGGCGGCATGGCGACTTTCTCCTTTGCTACAGAAAGCAAATAATTTCCGCTCTGATACCACTTAATGCATGGCAACCGCACCCCTCAAATCACGTTCGCCTCCACAGGACCTTCTCTCTCTTCGGCCCGAAGAACTCAAAGGCTCTTCTAATTCCCTTATCGGAATGTCTACCCACATCTTCTTCTTTATTCGATCCCCTTTTCTACACTCGGAGGATCGAAACTTCGCGGTTTCGCGAGTTCACTATCAATCTGTAGGTTCTCAAAACCCCGAGACCCGATGTGCCAGTCAACGCTAACTTCCTCCCGCCTTATCAGGACTTCTGTCCTTATCGTAATCTCGTCACTCGCGATTCCGAGTGCTCGGCTTTCCACTTCCCAATACACGAGACGCCGACATGCCAAACTCGCGATCTCTCTCCCTCATGACTTCGATTCTCGTGAGATTAAATGACTCCTTCCTCGACTCCCGATGCCCGAGACGCCGATACCCGAGATATCGTTACCGCGCGAATTCGCTACTTCTGTGGCCAAATAACCTCCTCGTCGACTCCCGATCCCTGAGACGCCGAACCTCCGATGGTTTCTGCCACGTGTCCTCCACTACCTTCAATGGCCCACACTACTTACGTAGCTGTCGGAATATCGCTCCTCGCACCCTCGCGACTTCCGCGGCCAAAATTTCTTCTCCTTTCTCGCGATGGCCCGATAGCCGATATTGCGATGGATCCAAAGGCCCGAATGGACTTGGACCAATGGCTCCACTCCGCCTGAGCTTTTAGCCTCTCCACCCTTGCACTGTAACCCTCTGAAATTTCGAGAGATCCAATGACCCACGGTAACTCGCGGATTCCTCACGAAGAATACTGACTGTCTACTCTTCTCCTTACGCAATCCACGAACAAGAAATGTCTCGCCACGAGACTTGTTCTCCAACCTTCTCGCGCAACTTCTCTCCACTGCCCTTCAACAACTTTGAAGGCCTATTTCTTCTGAGCTTTTCACGACTTCAAGTCTCTCAGGAAGAATTCTTGCACGCACTCCTTGCGACAAATCTTCAACAACCTCTAAGTGTTGAAGCTTTCGATCCTGCGCACTCCTGTAGCAGTAATATTTCAATCCCTTTGCTTAGAATTGCAACTCTGAGACTTCTTCTAGTCTGCGCACGCCTTGCACGGCTCCGGTGCCAAATATGCACTTCTGGAAACTTAGAACAAAAGTTCTCTCTACTTGAACCGGCTGTCAATGCACTCCTTGCGGACGATTCAACTGCACTCCTTGCAGGAATTCTCTGGTTCAAGATAGAGAAACAATTGAAACTAACTCCTTGTTCTCACAGAATTCAATTCAACCATGAAATCATATACACAACATATAAAAGCAAATGTATAACAAGAAGCAAACATTCATGAGCATATCAACAATACACAGAGAATAACACAACCATGGATTTGAATCATAACTCTTTCTATTAATTCAAATGTCTGTACATGGGTGTTCTTTATACACTTCTCTGCTTTCTCTTCTCTTCTGAATGCTCTCAATAATCCAGAATTATTTTACAATGTACAATGAGGGTGTCTATATCCCGTTTCCCTCTTGCTCTCTAAAGCTATCAAATCTGGAATTAAATATTCTATCTACTTACATTAAATCTATTAAATGCCTCATCTACCTAAGGATGAGAGCTATCCTCTCAAGGTCCATTTACATATACAAAGTGCGCTTTCATAAATGTCTTCATTAAAAACTTGCGCAACAATATCAAGGTGTTTCAAAATTTGTGCTGGCGCTATCCAGCTGTCTTTTCTATTCCGCGCTGGCTCACTTGATGTGTTGGTGATGCTCTTGCATCACTATACTGTGAATCTTCATGAATCTGGTGTTAATAATTCGATTGCTTATTTATCACAACCATGTGGAAGACTATTCCATTACTTATTTATCACAACCCTGTGGAAGACCGAGGTTGACATCTTTCAGTGTTTCAAGCGCAAGATGATTGTTTCACCTTCTCTGGCTAAGGTCAAGATTATTTTACCTGCGAATTATAATCTGTGAGTAAATACAAAGTTTATATTTCTCTTAATACCTTTGTGTAAATCATTGAATACTCTTCTTCACTCCCCAAAATTCCAATGGTTTAGGTTTCCATATTTATAGAGACTCTTAGGGTTTGAAAAACAATAATGAATATGATATTAGGCCATGCCTTCTTCAGAATTCTATTCAGGTGGTAGAGTATTCATCCAAATTGAGCTTCATTTATTTATGATCATTATTCAAAATATTTGGCTTTGGAATTTACAAAAATTCCTATTGTATCCTTCCATGGGGACTTGGTCGCTATAGTTGATGCCTGGCCAAGAAACCACTGTTGTCTATTGTCATTCATGTACACATTTCAGTTAAAAACTTTGCAAGTCTCTATAATTCAAACAATGTTAAATATAATACCACTATACCTAATATTCTCTGTATTTTGATAAATCATAAAGTTGTCTGACAAATTGGATGTAGATTTGATTTTGTTTTTTTTGTTTTTCGCTAAATTTAGGAAATAAAATCCAACACGACTCTAGTTTAGCAAATAAAATCCAAATGTAGAATTACATGGTTTCTTATTATCTTTTATTAAAATGCGTTCATTTATTTAAAATAACAATAATTTTTGGATATTATAAATTTGAAAGAAAAATATAATTTTTTATGAAGTTTAATTAAAATTTTATAACTTTTTATGTTACCATTCTTTAATTTTTTAAGATTATAAATATTTGGAAGGATAAAATTTTATTTTTCCATTTTTTTATGGGTTTACTAAATGTACACTTGTTAATTGAAGTACAATTGTTTTTTAACTTTTTATCCTTGAAGGGTTGGATGATTATACGCCCTTCCAGATGAAATTAAGACCAACCCTTAAAATTTGATCACTACTTGTACTAATAATTTCTCAAGTTATTGTATAACATTAGTTATAGTTAGCACTTATATTAGTCATGGTTGTTTTGATGTTGGCATTGTTAGTTTATCTCTTGAATTTTCTCTCATATTGTTCTTATTGGAGGCCATAAATGAGACATTGAGAGGGTTCTTGGTAGTGGGAGGGGAAGTAAACCACCCAAAAACAAGGGAGGGTAACCATGAAGGGTTGAGAAACTTATATAATGGACCTCATCCCGAGGATGCTACTAGAGAACTATAGAAAACCAAGATCTTGGAATTTTATAGGGGCCTTGTAGGGAAATGTATTGAAGAATGGTTGGAAGGAATCATGAGGTGCTTTTTACTAAGATGATATTTCTACACCTTGTATGAAGTTTCATGGAAACTTATCATAGAGAATATAGCTAGTAGAAAAATCACATAAAGATTGTAAAAGAAAAAAGAGAAAGAAAGACAAGACTCAAAGAAAGAATGAAAATAATTGTATTCACTAATGAGAGAATAGTAAAAATATGCATGATATACTCTACATGAGAAAAATAATGTGCCATAGTAATGATCTAGAGAGGTGTGAGGACTCACTGAGAGACTATGGACGGAATTTCCACCTGATCCTAGTTAACTGGCCATGCAGTCATCAAATAGTTGAATCACAAGTGGAGTGAGGAGAGAATATATAATGCACATGTGTGGAACCTTCCTGGTGATGATCCCAAGGTAAGTGTGCCCTCATGGTGATGCTACCAATAAATGCATGCAATACTTGGTGATAATATCGAGGTTTCTAGACCCCCGGATGGGGTGTTAGTGCGAGCCAAATGACGCAAAGAGGGAGAGCGGTCAGACCAACAAGGCAGGAAGCAATGTGATGAGCTCGTGCCAATGACCGCCGCCTCGACCATGCATTAATTCGACTTCACGTCACTGCAACACCATTAAATTTGGTGCGCCCGACTCTCATTAAGAACTTCTCTATGGATTTTCCGTCTGCATTAGTTTCTCATCCTCGCCCGTGGACCGACTCCCACATCCCTCTACTGCCCTGGCCTGGATTAACCTAGACTTTCATGGTGTTCACAGCCCTTGGCCCTCTCCAGGCTCTCTGCATTTTCCTGGAGCACTTAGTCGTTTTCTGCCTTCAAACGAAGAAAATTATGTCGCATCAAAGAGGACGACCATGAAGAGGCTCTCCATGGCATCCTCCTTGGCCCTGAGCCTCTGTTTCTCCCCCTGGTTCTCCCTCCACGATCTCCTCTCCGCCTCTACAATCCGAGCTAGCACCTCTCACCTCCTTCACCCCACCTACCTCCTAGTTCAAATGCTTAGTCATTACTGACAGCTCGCCGGGCTCTTTTTCATGATATCTTGTCGTCCCACCGAACTCCAGCACCATCGAACCTTCCCTTGCACTGGTAGTTGGCTCCTCACGGCCTCCCATGGGGGCGCCACCTCCTTTTCGAAGGGCCCAAAACAGTGCGTACGCGTCTACCGACTCCATCCCTAACTCACAGCTGAAAGAAAGTTTAACCATTCTCTATGGTATGGTCTTCGAACTCCATCAGGGAATGGAGGACCTCCAATTCTGACTGCAGATTATGGATGGAAAGATCTTGACCCTCCTTTAGATTTTATCCACCTTCCAGGATGCTTTCCCCTCCATTCTAGAAGGCGTGACTTCAGCAGAGGAACCCCATGCAGAGATCGATGATAGGAATTCTCAGCCGCAATGTTTAGCAGAGGTCGTTGTGGAGTAGGTCAAGCATGAGGACACAAAGGCTGTGAGAGCTACATGGCATCATGTGTACAGTCCTCCTGGAGATGCCCTGCTAGCTTCTAATAGGGACAAGAGAAACATGGATGATGACATGCATTTGGAAGGCAAAGGGACACCCATTGAAGAGGATCCTTGGCACACGGCCGTTCTAGCCACCTGGCCAGGTTACTCGCCAAGTGTATGACCCCACAAGGGTTCTTTTCTTTTTAATAGTTTCTTCTCTTAGCTGTAGCTTAGCCAACTTAGTTCTGTTCTATAAGACTGTTAGATTATCAAATGCTAGACTTACCCAACTGGCTGAACTGGTTTCCCCTCTATTGGGGCAGTTCAGTAATTACAGTGTGGTTGTTTTCAATTTTTTGTACCTCTGGTTTGGTTTTTTGAAGGCCCTTTATATATAAAATCTCTTACTTATAAAAAAAAAAATATCGAGGTTTCCAGACAAGATATCACTCCACTAGCCTAACTGAGGTGTAACTGACTCAAGACCGAAGAGTACGTGGCACCCTCATCTAGGGGAGAATATCTTTGACTACGGGTGACCTCAACATATACTAGTTAACGTAGGGAAATGAATACTAGGTAGTGTGTAATATCCCTGAGGAGGGTCAGTTGATTCTAATCCTCAAGGATGTCTTATAGGTCAGAGAGAAAATGTTGAGAAACAAGAGCATTAAGGAGTATCTCATAAAATGGATTAATTTTCCAATTGAAGATTCTTCCTGGGAAGGTGAACAAGTTTTGTAGCACATTGATTTGGAATTGCTTGTGGGAAAGAAATTTCAAGTAGGGGAGAATGTAATATCCCTTTCTAATTAACAATATTGGGAGGAATTAACAACCTATTTGTTCCCCCCTAGGATACAGTCTCACTAAAAAGGGGACTAAGGGGAAAAATTATGTCACCAAGGTGTTAAAGTCAAATTATTAAAGTGACATCGGCTAAAAATGAAATAAAAGCTAATTGGCTATGATTAGAAAGTAAAGAAATAAATCTTAGAATCCAATTAAATAATTTAAGTGAAAATTAGAATGTTGGGGTATAAAAGAAGAAGAGGGTGGCTCACTCCTCATTCTTTATCATTTTCTATTTGCAATTTGAGCTCTGGAATCTTAAGTGTTTTGAGGGTTTTTACCAGAAAAACCCTAGAGATTAGCAAAGAGGTGAAAGATCCCTCATTTCATGTTCCAAGATTGACCAAGGTGGTGAAATATTCCACCCTAATAATTCTATTCCAGTTAAGATTCATTTCTTGAATATTTTGTGAAGAGGGGGACAATTGTTGGAGGATTTCTGCTGAGAGGGCGAACTGGCCAACTTAGGAAGGTTTGATTTGGATTTTGAGAGTGAAATATTGATGATATCTGAGTGGGCTTGTGTTTGGCACATATAGAGATAATTTTTTTGGCATTGTGGGGGATTTCTAACACCCATATTTATTTATTATTAGAGCTGGGTGAAATTCCTAAAGGAGGGCACACTGGGGGTTTGAGATCTAGTGATTGGGAGTCAGTGTGGTCATATACATCAAGGGGATATCCTCATGTGAGTTGGTCATCATCAGATATATATTGTTACAAAAATTTCTTGGAGTTTGAAGGCCATATCTAGAGAGGCCAAATTTCTAAATAAGTTTCCATCCAGAGAGGGGTGTAACTCAGCCAGAAAGTTAATGTAGTGAGCAAAAGGGAAATAAATTGATCTTTAGATATTTTTCATGCAACAATTGAAGGTTCAAGAGATTTCATATCTCTATCTTTATTATATCTTGGAGGCATCTATAACCACATCTTATATTCTCTTATGTATTCTATATCTTCTTTTCTATTGTACTAAGGTCAACCATTTAATAAATAATTCAGATATAGTCGTTGTGGATATTATCTTCTCTTCCTTTGTATATTGTTATTTATCAGTTTTTTCTTTATATAAATCATTTACTTTCTGCAAAAAATACAAACTCAAACCCTAGTGCAATGCAAGAATAAAAACCTACCAACTATTTGAAAAAATAACACAACCAGAAACACAAAATTTCAAAGCTTTCCAGGAAGGTCCACTTGGGGATCCTACAGAAGAAAGGAATTATTCAGGTCCATCTGGAGAACTTCCCACCCCCTAGCTACTGCAATGGAAAGGGACAATCAGATGGAGTCCATATTTTCTACTGGAGCAAAGGTCTCAGCATAGTTTATCCCGTGGATCTGTTAAAAACTTTGGAAACTAGTATTTCCTTATACCTTGTCAGGCATTTGTCTGTTTTCTTCTTGGTCTTGTAGACCCACAAACATATAAAGATATTCCTATCTAAATAAAGAAGAACTAGATCCCAAGTCTAGTTCTCGAGGAGAGAGTTGTACTCTTGCATAGCAAATTCCCAGAAGGGATTCCCTACAACCTTTGCATAGGTCTGTGGGTATAAATCTAGAACTATGTAGAAATGCATGGGCATCACTAGTTCAATAGCTACAATTTCATGAGGTTGATACTCAAATTGGGACCCTTTCCTTCTTTGGTCTCTTGGATCCCCCACAAGGTCGCCTACTAATTATAGGGTGGTATCTACCCACTCGGGAATATTTTATGTATCATCATATGCATGATCATCATATCCTGAATCAAATTCGAAACTCAAATATGAACTATGATCTGAATGAGTGGAATCATCATCTCTAATGTCTAGTGTAGGTGAAACTATAGAGGTCTCGACATGTTTCTCCAATGGTGCATGCAAGGGACTTTCCTCAAACTAGACACTTTGATCAATAATGAGCTTGTTTGTTGAGGGATCAACCAATCATTAACCATTCATGCCATCAAGATATCCCTTGAATATGCACATGGTACTCCATAGAAATAATAGTTTCCTCTTTTCAAAGGGTACGCAGGCCCACACGTTTGATACAAATATTCGAAAATGGGTGACTTTCGGTTTTCTTTCACTCCATTCATCAAAGGGATTCATGTCCTTGATAGGTATATGAGGAGATCTATTCTGAACGTAGTTAGCATAGTTAAGTGCCTCATCCCGAAGCATGGAAGGTAGATACCTTGCATGAAAAATGAAAGAGTCCATATCTTTGAGGGATCTATTCTTCCTCTCGGCTACTCCATTTTTTTGCAGAGTGTAATGTACTATATGTTGCAGCTATATACTTGCCTCTAAAAACAATGATGGACATCTTGGTTCACATATTTCCCACCATTTTTTGTGTGAAGTATTTTTATCTTCCTCCCAGACTAAGTCTCTACATGAGATTTGAATTTGTAATGTACCCAAATAGTATAGATAGAAAAAATATGTTTTCTATCCAAAGTATTGTTTCTCTTTGTGTGATTTTTTCAAACACTTTGCATTAAGGTTGCTGGAAATGTCTTACAAATAGTTTGTGTATGTCACCAAGATAGGAATATTGTCAAAACATATTACATGCACCCATTACACACATAATAGAGAATATAACCATGATATCTTAATATGATATGGAAATCCAAATCACAAAAATACAAATATATTTATTGGTTGTAAGAACAACTGCAAAACCATTCTAAACACATAGATATACTAGATGCAAGGAAACTAAAATATATACCAACAGAGAAAAAACCAGAAACCTGGTAATGATTCCAAAATATCCTCAAGAGGTGACGTGTCTTCCCCTAGAGTATCTAACCTTCATTGGTACAATATTGATATGCTCTTGAAACACTTGCTGCAATAATCTGGTCGCCCATACCTTAATAGTTTTGTAACCCCAAATCATAGAGATCCTTGCTGAATGAGGATAAACAATAGGAGGGGCCTCAGATGACGAGGATAGACAACAAGAGGGGCCTCATGGGATTCCATGTACTCAAATCGCAGGGGTGACCCCTGTCACAGTTTCCTCAAAACCCTCCTCGTCCCTACAAAATTGATAATTAGCCTCCACAAAAAAAAATCATCAATCCCTTGAGTAAATTGAGATACCTCCAACTGAAAAATCCCAACTAAACCTCTGATGAAGACCCTATATGGATTCTACTCCTTTTCTATATAGGATGGATATTACACCACC
Organism: Picea glauca; assembly: GCA_000966675.3. Lineage (NCBI taxonomy): Eukaryota > Viridiplantae > Streptophyta > Pinopsida > Pinales > Pinaceae > Picea > Picea glauca. The sequence goes on from JZKD02S2279521.1 coordinate 810,849, forward strand.
AAAGACAAATTGTAATGGTGGAATGGTTTTTCTAAACCTTAACAAAACAATGTCCCCAAGAGCACTCCAAAACGAGAGATCAAATCATAATACCAAATTGAAGGATTACCATTCTATTTATTATTGCTATGAACCTTCTAGATCTTTCCCTTTTTTGACAAAATCAAACCCTTCCTTATTTTCCCTCCATTTTTCACTTAAACAAAATTATTTTATTTTATTTTATATCACTTTAGAATTTGTCACCCTTTAATACATTGACACTAAGTACATATCCGTGACTCCCCTTTTCTTAATTGACTATAGCCTACAGGAGTCATATAGGATAATAAATCATCCTCCATCATGATCAATTTGGATGGGGAAATTACATTCCTCCCTTCTCGATATTTCTTGTCCTCAAGCAACTCCAAATGAGGGTACTATAAGATCTATCCTCCTTCCCAAGTATAATCCTTGAAAATAAACCCTCTCCAAATGAACATGTACTATCGAATAACTATGCTCCTCAACCTCCACTCCCTAACATCAACAATCCTCTCAAGATTCGGGACCAACTACCTTTCCTCATCTAGTGGAGGAAGATCTACTGAAGCGATAACATGTTATCCCAATTCCTTCTTGAGGCATGATACATAGAAGGTTTTGTGGATCCTGCTACCCTCGGGTAGCTCCAACTTGTATGCTACCTCCCCCAATATCATGATCACTTTGTAGGATCTATTAAAATTAGGATTCAACTTCTCTTCACCACTCTTCTTCATTGATGAATGTCTGTAAGGATGCAACCTGAGAAAGACTAAGTCCCCAACCTCAAAAATGCTCTCTGCCCTGTGCCTGTATGCATACATATTATGTTGATTCTAATCAGTCTAGATATTATATTTAAAGACTTTCAATATGTCTTAGATCTTCTGCAACCAATAGTTTTACTTGGGGGCTCTTCTCTCCCCAAAATCTAAATCCACAAACGATGGGGCATCGTATTAATACAATTCCTTGAATGGGATCATCCTGATGGACATGTCATGAGTGGTATTGTAGAAATGATCCCCAAGATGAAACCACTTTATCCATGCCCTATATTTCTCTGACACATAGTTCCTTAGGTACCCCTCAACCCACTTGTTTACTATCTCGGTCTTCATGTTTGTTTGGGGGTGATAGTTGGTACTAGGTGTCAACTTCTTCCTAGATAACCTGAACAATTTCTGCCAAAACGCATTGAGAAACTAGCTATTTCAGTCATTGACTATGTTCCTTGGAAGACCATGTAGTCTGAAAACCTCCCTAAAGAATATGTCCTCTACCTGAGATGCATCTTACTTTGAAGGAATGGAAAATAAGTGCACATATTTTGCAACCTATCCACTACCACGTAGATACAATCCCTTCATTGTACCTTTGGAAACCATGTAATGAATTCCATATAAATGTTATCCCACTTCTACTCTGGAATCGACAATGGCTGAAGTAGTCCCATAGGATGTGTAAGCTTTGACTTGTTCTACTAGAAATTCATGCACTCCCTCACATGTCGAGGTACATGCTCCTTGAGAACCTTCCAAGAAAATCACTCTCTCACCTTCCTGTAGGTCTTCATATACCCTGGATTCCCTTCCAATTGTGCGTCATGTACTACCCTCAAAATCTCATCCTTGGGTGTGGACTCAAGGATAAGATATATCTTGTATGTTTAGTAGATGATGTCATCCACTACCCTATACCTGTCATATTGAATAATTCCCTCCATCAGTTCACAATAAAAGGTATTCTTGGAGTATTCCAAAAAGAGAATGTACTTCTAGTATGTTGAGATATTTGTCATGAATAAGGCTACATGTATCCTAGATAGGGAATAAACAACTATGTTCTTATTCCCGTTGTTGGTTGTGGAGCCTTCTTATCTTCCTGATTCATAGGTATTTGTTTTCAGTTGTGTTTATACCCCATGAAAATTGTACACCCCAGAATATTGTACACCCCTCCACATGGGGGGGGG
>JZKD02S2279521.1:812912-823574 GCA_000966675.3 Picea glauca
GTTCATCCTCCCATATGGGGGGTTCAGGGGAAAGAGGGCCCTCAATGGGGGTTCATGGGAAGGGTCCCCTGATGGGGGTTCAAGGGTGAAGCACCCGAAGGAAAATTTTCCTTGTAAATGTATATTGTAATTTCATAGTAAATATGGACCATTCATTATAAGGTCACATATATGACAATAGAAGTTATGTTAAGGTTGTTTTTCCTAGAAGGAAGCCATATTTTATGAGGGAATAGTATTGCGGCCATGGATCATTACGAATATTGTATTTTGAGAGAGGATACTGTGAGAGAAAGAAGAGTAAGTTACATCAAGTGTGTTGTAGGTTGTATACCTTTCATTTGTTGGATAATAATAAAGGAAGGACCTGGAAATTTCTCTGGTGGATGTATCCCACACTGGGTGAACCATGTATAAATCTGTCTCTATTGTATTGTGTATATTCTGTGTTTTATTTCCACATTTGTCTTATTTAATTTCTCCACAATCATGTTTATCTAACAATTGGTATCAGAGTGAAAGGTAACTCATAGGAAAATATGGTTCATGGTTCGAGTGGGAGAAATGGTGGAAGATGGAAAGTTTAGGGTCGAGAAATTTAATGACCAAAAATACTAGTTATTGAAGATGTAGATGGAAGATTATTTATATCCAAAGGATATATTCCTACCATTGGGTGGAATATAAAAGAATCTAATGGCCAGGAAGGATGGAGAATGGGAGTTTATTGACAGAAAGGCACTAGGAATGATACGACTGAGCCTAGAAGCGTCGGTGGATTTCAATATTTTGAAAGAAAATACAACGAAGGAGATGATGGATGCATTGGATAAAATGTATGAAAAAATCTCGGTGTCCAATAAGGTATTTCTAATGAAGATATTATTTAATATGAAGATGTCAGAAGGTGGGTCTGTTGCAGATCATTTAAATGAATTTAGTACAGTTACTAATCAACTAATTTTTGGAAAAGTGGACTTTGATGATGAGGTCAGGTCTCTTCTAACCTTGTGCTCATTTCTATAAAGATGGAATGGCTTGGTCATGGTTGTAACTAACTATTTATCTTGTTCAAACACTTTAAAATATGATGATGTTTTTGGTGTTATCCTTAGTGAGGAAATGCAAAGGAAAAGAATAGATGAGACATCAGGTAATGCATTAAACGTGGAGAATAGGGGAAGACAAAAGGATAAAGGAAATGGGTCAGGGTACCACACGAATTCTAGGAAGGGAATATCCAAATCCATACTGGGAAAAATAGAGTGTTGGAATTGTGGGAAGAAAGGACATATGAAGAAAGACTGCAGAGCTCCAAAGAAACAAAGAGATGGACAACAAGAGAAAAATCAAGAAGCAAATGTAACAGGTGATGTGTTACAAGATGCTTTGGTTATTTTTGTAGATGATGTTTCTGAGTCTTGGGTAGTAGATTCAGGGGATTAATCTGATACCACACCCCATAGGAAACATTTTCTAGATTATGTTAAAGGTGTTTTTGGATAAGTTCATTTGGGTGGTGATGCACCATGAAAAATTGTTGGAATGGGAAAGGTAAAAATAAATCAAAGGAATGGAAACCAATGGTTTTTGAAAGAGGTAATACATGTTCCAGATCTAAGAAAAAATATAATTTCAATCGGGAAGTTAGAAAGTGAAGGTTGTATATCTATATTTACAGATAAGGCATGGAAGATCAAAAAACGATCACTGGTGATAGCAAAAGGAGATAAGGTAAATAAATTGTATTTATGTACTGGTAATATTGATTCTTCTATCTATTTAGTTTCTACAGGAGTGGATACAGTAGTGTGGAATCATAGGCTTGGACACATGAGTGAGAAGGGTATGCAGATACTTCACAAAATAAACTTGTTTCCAGATCTTAAACAAAATGATTTGGATTTCTGTGAGAACTTTGTTTATGGAAAACATAAGAGAGTCAAATTTCTCAGAGTTGGAAAAGAAAAGAAGATTTAAAGGTTAGAGATTGTGCATAGATATGTATAGGGACCAACTCAATTTTCATCTCTTGGTGGATCTCATTATTATGTTACTTTTATTGATGATGCAACTAGAAAAACCTGGGTTTAATGCATTTGAAAAAAATATGATGTTTTTTATACTTTTAAGTATTGGAAAGATTTGGTTGAGAATGAGACAGGAAAAATGATGAAGTGTCTCAAATCAGACAATGGAGGTGAATATTGTAGAAAGGAGTTTTATGATTATTGTTCATACCATGGGATTCATAGAGAGAAGACAGTTCTAGGAACACCACAAGAAAATGGTGTGTCAAAAAGGATGAACAGGACAATCATGGAGCATGCAATGAGTATGAGATTGCATGTTAGGTTTCCCTTACAGTTCTTTGAAGATGTTATAGATATTGATGTTTACTTAATAAAAAAAGGACCTTCAATATATTTTAATGGTGGAATTCTAGAGGAGGCATGGACAGGTAAAAAGGTAAACTATTATTTTTTGAAGACATTCGGTTGTGAAGCATTTGTCCATATTGATAAAGAAAATAGAACAAATCTTGAGGAAAAATCCAAGAAGTGTACCTTTATTGGACACAGGTTTAATGATTTTGGTTATCGTTTATGGGATTATGAAAATCACGAAATCGTTAGGAGTAGAGATGTCATATTCAATGAGAAGGTCATGTACAAAGATCAGTTGCAGGGAAAGAAACAAGAAAAAGAAAAACCATAATACATAGTGCTTGATGATATCACTGAAAAAGAAATTCCAAAGGTACCAGAAAATCAAAATGTAAAACAACAAGAGCAACAGGTACCTCAAAATCCTGCTAGTGTTGTTAGAAGATCTACTAGGTTAAGTAGACCCCTTGAATGATACTCTCCTTCATTGTATTATTTATTGTTGACTGATTCTGGTGAACTAGAATGTTATGAGGAGGAAATGCAGGTAGACACTAAAAATAAGTGGGAGTAAGGCATGAAAGAGGAAATGGATTCCTTGGTAAATAACCAGACTTGGGACATCGTTCAATTTTCTATAGGAAAAAGAGCATTGCATAATAAATGGGTTTACAGGTTGAAGGAAGAAGATGGAGGAGAAAAGTGGCACAAGGCTAGACTTGTTATAAAGGGGTTTTCACAAAATAAAGGTATATATTTTGATGAAATATTTTATCTTGTTGTTAAGATGAGTTCAATTAGGACCATTTTAAGTCTTGTGGTAGTAGAATATTTCCATTTTGAACAGTTAGATGTAAAAACAAGTTTTCTCCATGGGGATTTGGAGGAAGAGATTTATATGCAATAACCACAGGGGTATGAGATCAAAGGGAAGGAGAATTTGGTATGCAGTTTGAAGAAGATATTGGATGGCCTAAAGAAAGCTCTAGGGTAGTGGTATTTTAAGTTTTACAAGTTTATGGAAAAGAAAGGTTATAGTAGATGTCATTTTGATCACTATGTTTATTTTAAAAGGCTAGAAAATGGAAGTTATATTATCTTACTATTGTATGTAGATGACATGGTTGTTGCAGGGTCTAATATGCAAGATATAAATGTGTTCAAGAATCAATTATACAATTCATTTTCGATGAAGGATTTGGGTGCTTTAAAGAAAATCCTTGGTATGAGAATAATAAGAGACAAGAAAAATCACAAATTGACATTGTCTCAGGGTGAGTACATAGAGAACGTGATGGAGAGGTTTAGAATGCAGAATGAAAAACCAGTTAGTACACATTTGGCCATTCATTTCAAATTAACTAAGGAAATGTGTCCCAAGGAACAGGAGGAGATAAAATACATGTCCAGGGTCCCTTATTCATCAACAGTTTCTAGCCTGATGTATGTGATGGTTTACACAAGACCATATATTGCACATGCACTAGGATTTGTGAGTAGTTATATGAACAATCCATGTAAAGAACATTGGGAGGAAGTAAAGTGGATTCTCAGGTATTTGAGAGGTATTTCTACTCATGCATTATGTTTTGTAGGGGAAAACATTGTTCTACAGGGATATGTTGATTCAGATATGGTAGGTGATAGAGATAGCAGGAGGAGCACCACATGGTATGTTTTTACCACATGGTACATGGTTGAGGGATTTTGGTTATGAAGTGGTTGTGAAGTTGTTTATGAATTTTGAGGCTACATATCAGTGAAGGTTTGATGTCTAGTTCATGTGAGGGTTATTACACTTGATCATGATTGTACACACATGTATGGAACATGACTAGAGAGACATAGTTGCACTTGGTTAAGGGATATGTATGATGATGTATGCATATGACACAAATATAGATTGGACACAGTGATAGGTTACAGGTTGATGTGACATAGGAAGCAAAGTGTTTGAGTTTCAGAAAAGGTCAAAACCTTATCTTTCTAAAGGTGTACGCAGGCTATATTATAGATAGACCACACACATACACAGGATGCAGTGTAGACATGCCACATACATATACGATTTGCAACATATATAGGTCACGTACCTGTTGGTACAGGATAATGATTAGTACATGATTGTTTATAGGATATTGGTACAGGTTGGTTACAGGTTGTTGGCACATATTGGTACAAGTTTACATTGGTATATCCCATAGGGATAGTGTGGCAGTGGTTTCATCATTTGACACTTATATTTCAAGGAGGTTGGAACAGTGTTGGGCTCTAAATATGTCCTAAAAACAACCTCTATGCATCAACCGAAGGTAGGCGCTGGAACAAGCATTTTACTTGTTTCCTACGTAGGTTCCTACCTTTCGTTTTCAATACCCAGCCTCCATAGATGCAACACCTATAAAGGAACAACAATCGTAAAGGGAACAATAGTTTTTCTATTCAAATGAACGACACTTCCTGTAAAGGGAACATCAATCATAACAAGGGAAGGACAATCGTTATATTGGGCCGAACTAATGTTGAATTAATTGCATTGTAGTACTTTCACAACTATCTAATTTGTGAACCTGGGGTTCGTAAACTAATGAAGCACACACAAAGTATATGCAAGATTGAAGAGAGACTAATCTAATCTAATGTTTAAGATACAACTAAAATTGAATCATTAATCTAATGCGGGAAATTGAAACACATGACTTGGAATTGAATTGCTATAACCTATGACTGAAATTGAATCATTAATCTAATGCAAGAAATTGAAACACATGACTTGGAATTGAATTGCTACAACCTACGACTGAAATGAAATTATGTAAATGAAACTAATCTAGGAATGGAGAACTACATGAAGGAAAATAAAATACAACATGTGAAGATTTGAATGACACAACAACATATCTGAGCTCACGCCAATGAAACAATATTAATTTACAATAATCAAATCAATATTCATAACAGAATAATGAAAGCATGGAAACCAAAACGATGAATCAAAGCTAAGAAACTCTTTCTCTTTCAAATCCTAAGGACTACTATTAAATGACTATCAAATTATTCCTGAATGATTACTACTCACTACTACCCCCTCGTGAAGAGAGATCACTCTCTTTTATACATGAGAGCCTTGAAGATAAGATAACCATCTCATAATTACATTTCCACTTTTCTCTCAACCTATTTCCCATTATTACAAAATATAATCCCTTAAAATCCTCACACATATCTCTCATATATCTTGGATACGATATTCCAACCAAATATCCATGATCTTCTCCTTGGAATAGGCTTGAATTATCTCCTCAAATTTTGAAATGGTGGAGGAAGAATTCAAGAAGTCCTTTTGAATTAATCCTTCACATATTCCTACACATTACAAAGCTCACACATTTTTGAGATAGATATGAAAGCATGTCGATTTTATAATATTTAATCACAAATTCCCTTTTAATACTAAAATGAATAAAGTGGAAAATAATAAGGTGAAACCCAAATACATTTATGAAAATGATATCATGAAAGGTTAATGGGGTGATGAAATGTGAAGAATGATGAAGGGAAAGGTGGATGCAAATATGACATTTATGAGCCCCAACATACCCCCCAACTTAACTTGTTGCATGTGCTCATGCAACCATGCATGGGTCTTCTCAAGAAATTTTGGCATCTTAATGTTGGCTTTGAGTGATGATAATGAATGTTTCTAGGATGAGATTTACATGAGTAACAATTGTCATTTTCTTATGGTTGGTTCTTGTGTGACAACCATGAATATAAAGAATGTTGGTTCTTGTGTTAACAACATTCATTTCGTTATTTGTTCTCTTGTTGTTATGATAATAATTTACCCATATTCTTACTGGAAAAAATACATGCTATCAATGTGCATAAGGAAACATCCCTGAGTATAAGAAAGCCTTTTTTCATATTTTTGAATAATGCCAATATGTATATCAATGCTTATGAAGAAAAGTGAAACAAAGTATCATTGGAAAAAGAAATGTTGGAAAAGAAATGTTGGTAAATGGTAAGTGAGAGGAAAAATGGAATGATGGTAGTGGAAACATTGAGTGATAATAGTGAATAAAGTCCCCTACCCCCCAACTGAATTGGTTGCATGTCCGCATGCAACTGGCATAAGTCATAGAAGGGAACTTGGTGAGGGAATTTTCTAAATTATTCATTGCTAGCAGTTGAGGAATTACATGATTAAAGTTTAGAAAATAACATACCTCCACTTACCCAAAATGTTTATGAAATATGCAATAAGAATATGGATGATGCGACTGTTGAAGCATGGAAGATGTCACTGTAGCAGGATCATGTGAAAAGTGATTGTTGTTGTAGCTGTGACTATTGTCTGCTGGATTAGAGAATGTGAAGTGGAGGAATCTGAACTGTTGCTCAAAGAATCATGGAAAAGAGGAAGTATGAAAGTGGAACTATAGTACTGTCAGATAGATGAAGTCATGCTACTGTAACTACTAAGGAAGTCAGGAAAAATTTTATAGTCTTCACCCGCTATAACCCGATGGTACAATTCTAATCATGAATATGGATGTGTCGATGTCGATCATGAAGAGAATTCATTGGATTACCATCCATTGATGAATGTCGTTAACCAATGCGAGGCAAACTCACCATTGATGTCAATGAGTGCTAAGGTACCCGAGTACATCTTGCGAAGTGCGAATGAATGAGCTGATGTCGAGCCACTTGGAATATCTGGCGATCAAGGGACATTGATGTATTCCCATAATTTTCAGTGAGAGAACTTGCCATTAAGGCATGCAAGCCTCTAGGTACTCAAAATGGACTCTAGTCTATATCCCAGATAAGGTGTTGAGGTCTATGGGGCAAGAATTGTTGAAATATGGGCCTTAAGGAATCCCACATTAGTCAACGCGAGTTTGATAAAAATATTGGTAGGACTATAGGAAGTATCTCAGTAGAAACAATGTTTATGGCAAGGCAATGTAGTCATGGAAAGGGAGCTGGATAGTTTTATTGACAAGGAAAAATGAACTGGAAAAGATAGAGAGGTGTATGTGATTCATAAAACTAGGCATGTGGGAAGACATGAAGGATACGAAAATGAATAATAGACTTCAACACATGGATGACCAATGTACTTTGAAGGAGAAATGCGGAGAAATAATTGATGATGCAAAATGGTTGTTTGCATGGTCGATGTGTAACAACAAACGTCATGATGTTTATGATGAGCAACAACTCCTTCAAGTAGTTAACAAAGCATGTTTTTGTCAAAAGTTTTCTAATTCTTGAAAATCACTTGAGTAGCAAGATGTGATCAACTGCACACCTGAAAAAAACTTAGTACAAATCCTGCATGAAAACTTGTGAGATGTTTGAATAAAAACATAACATGCAGAAAGAAGTACAAATGCGACAAAGTAAAAGAAATAAGATGTGTTTTTATACCTGTTGTCGTGGTTGTTGTGTGCACACTTGTTTCATCATTGATTTCTTTCTAAAGTGACTCCAAGAAATAACTTAACGTAAAAAACATTACTTTGATATTGTTTTCAAGAATTATTTGAAATGTCCATTTGCTAAAATAGTTTTATTTGTTTTTGTTGTTTTTATTTTTATAATTTGTTTTTATCTTTTATGAATATTTTTAATTTTTAGTATTTTTATGTTGAGCTAAGATTTTATTTTTATGATTTTTTTTGTTTTATATATTTTTATATTAAAACAAAACAAATGAAATGAAATTCTTTTAAAACAATTTTCTATAATAATAATAATAAAAAATTATTATTATAATTTTTTTATAATAAAACAAACAAAAATAAAATTATTATATATATATATAATAAGACAAGAAAATTAATTTATGTTTATATATTTTTTTAATAAAACAAAACAAACAAAACAAAAAAAAAATGGAATTTTTAGGCAATTGGAGCCGTCATAGAAATCCTCCTCTCACATAAATCTTCACCTTTCTATACCTGCACCACCAGGTTGCCATGAATTCCCTAGTCGATAGGATAAGTCAGGATGACTTCTCTCTTCCCCAATGTGAGGTCACAGATGCGTCGTCGAATAAAGGGAGGATTTGTTATTGCTCCTCAACAATCATCAGTCGAATAGAGATTTCATATGCACAATGATTAGCGAGGATTAATTCCATTGGATATTTCAGAACCATAGTCATATTGCTCGCTACTCAATTCTCATACAGGATTGTCATCAATTCTGCATCATAAACAACAGGTAAAACCAATCAATTGACCAGTTTGGTGCGCTATGAATAATTTTAATTCGTGGGCACTGCCTAGAATCGCTAGACATGCTTTATATACATATATCTCAGCTGTAGTAGTTACGGCCACCTTAACAACCAGATATGTGTATTTCTTCCATTCATTGGCATGTGAATTATTCCCTAACCGAAGGGAGGTAGTCATTACTAAGATTGATAACCTTTTGCCTTCAACAAAAAGACTCTCTTTTAAACAATTCCTTCCTATGGTTTCTTATGTGCAATTCTGTGATGGCACGCTGGAAATAATATTGCTAATGTAATAAATAAAAAATCATAGTGGATTGCTAACAGAACAAAACTGCATATAACTTTTCATAGATAATGCCAATCACAGTTAGAATCACAACTATAATTATCCCATCTTTAAAATCCATATGCACTGGCTTGGAACTATAGACGCTGGCCGCTTCTAATGACCAGATATAAATGGGATTTGTAACCTCTGGCAGAAAAATCTCTCAGTTGAATGTATCTAAAATATGAGGAGATAAACATGAATCTAAAACCGGATAATCAAAGATTGATATTCAATGTCGTACATACACAAGAAGACTCTACCGATTTCTCGTTTTTCTAAAACAATAAAATTTAATGCGACCCACTTGGTGGAGATAATTAGTTAAAGTTATGAGGTGAATGAGGAAGCAAAGGTGTTTCTCCCAGTTGCTGGTACAACTTCAAAAGGAACATTGTATGTAAACAAATTTCATTATTCGAAGGTCGGTATTCCATCATTTGCACATCGTCAAAACTAGTAACACCTTTGCGCAATGGAATATCTCAGCTGTAGTAGTTATGACCACCTTAACAACCAGATATGTGTATTTATGCCATTCATTGGCATGTGAATTATTCCCCGACTGAAGCGAGGTAGTCATTACTAAGATTGATAACCTTTTTCCTTCAACAAAAAGACTCACTTTTAAACAATTCCTTCCTATGGTTTCTTATGTGCAATTCTGTGATGGCATGCTGGAAATAATATTGCTAATGTAATAAATAAAAAATCATAGTGGATTGCCAACTGAAAAAAAATGCATATAATTTTTCATAGATAATGCCAATCACAGTTAGAATCACAACTATAATTATCCCATCTTTAAAATCCATATGTACTGTCTTGGAACTATAGACGCTGGCCGCTTCTAATGACCAGATATAAATAGGATTTGCAACCTCTAGAAGAAAAATATCTCAGTTGAACGTATCTAAAATACGAGGAGATAAAGATGAATCTAAAACCGGATAATCAAAGCTTGATATTCAATGTCGTACATACACAAGCAGACTCTACCGATTTCTCGTTTTTCTAAAACAATAAAATTTAATGCGACCCACTTGGTGGAGATAATTAGTTAAAGTTATGAGGCGAATGAGGAAGCAAAGGTGTTTCTCCCAGTTGCTGGTACAACTTCAAAAGGAACATTGTATGTAAACAACTTTCATTATTCGAAGGTCGGTATTCCATCGTTTGCACACCATCAAAACTAGTAACACCTTTGCGCAACGGAATATCTGAGACAAGCCAATGAATACTTTGTCCAGATTTGGCATCTGTAATATGGCCTGTGAGAGTTAAAGTATAGTGAATGGGCATGGCTATAAATTTTAAAGTGAGGAGAGGAGCAGTCAAATTACTAATAGGCAGAAAAATAGAACCTTGCAAGTTATTTATTTGTTCGATTGAGGTTATGCAGTGGTTTCTGCTCATTTAAAATTCATGATATTTTTTTTGTTTGCAGGGTTATTTCTAGGCATCTACAGGATAAGGGGTGAGATAAAAAAACATGGCGTTGTTGTCACTCAGACAAAAAATAAACCTGGTCAAAGGTTAAAACGAGAAGAGGGCGGTCATGACATTGTTTCAATTATTGTTTCAGCTTGGAGTTTCTGCGCAACTCTTATCTTGTATGAATTGCAGACCTTATTCATTTATATATATATATATATATATATATATATATATATATATATATATAT
>JZKD02S2279521.1:823624-848998 GCA_000966675.3 Picea glauca
CAAATTACTAATAGGCAGAAAAATAGAACCTTGCAAGTTATTTATTTGTTCGATTGAGGTTATGCAGTGGTTTCTGCTCATTTAAAATTCATGATATTTTTTTTGTTTGCAGGGTGATTTCTAGGCATCTACAGGATAAGGGGTGAGATAAAAAAACATGGCGTTGTTGTCACTCAGACAAAAAATAAACCTGGTCAAAGGTTAAAAAGAGAGGAGGGCGATCATGTGATTTTTTCTATTATTGTTTCAGTTTGTAGTGTCTGCGCAACTCTTATCTTGTGTGTATTTTACAGATTATACTTTTATATATATATATATATATATATATATATATATATATATATATATATATATATATATATATATATATATATATATATATATTTTATATTTTAATGTACTTACTATTTTATTATTTTTCTTTGCAGACAAAAGCGTAAATTCTTATTTATGTATTTATCTTAAAAAATAAAAATAAATGTTTCTGTAAACTTATTACAAATTTGTGAGAAAATGGAAATAATTGTAGATGAAAAATAGATTAGGAAACATTTTCATCGTCAATTTAATTAATCTCCCTTAAATCAATCAATCATCCTACTTTCTGATCCTGACGATCGCACAAAGCGTGGAGGAGAGCATACTTATTCTAAAAAAAAAAAAACTTGAAAATGAAATCCTACCTACTCTCTGCTAATTAGAAATGATAGATTAGTTACATGTAGTCAAATATCCAATGTAGCCATGCACGTAACAATAATAACAATATGTCATCTTTTAATTTCGCAGATGAGTATCAGAGATATGTATAATCATGTGGAATTAGCTGTTGAGACTGTAAATTATGAAAGTAAAATGAAAAACTAAACAAAACTAACCTATTACTCGCTTAAAACCATCGTTCGATCAAGATTTCGTAATCTCAATTTGTCTTGCTCAGATCATGCTGAATATCCTTGTTGTCCTCCTTGACCTCCTGCTCGCCTAATGATTCTTCATTAAATATGAAATATTTTTCGTATGTTGATTCTTCGTTCGCCTCAGGAGGAGTAAATAAGCTTTCGGCTACTGTCAAGATCTCCTCTTTTAGAGAAGATAAGACCCCGACTTTTTCTAGGATCTAAGTGAGTTGTTCCAAGATTAAATTCATTGGTAGACCATCTTGTTAGAGATATTCTTACAACACCCAAAACTAAAATATAAAAAAAAACTTAAATAAAAGCACTCTTACTGAAACAAAAATCAATTACTCTTCACAGTTGCGGAAATTAAACACTCTTGATAGTTGGTAGGGATAGTGAGGAGTCTCCTCTCACGGGATGCTATGACCCTTACAACCATCACATGTAGATCACACTTGCAGAAATTAAACACTCTTGCATAAATTGAAATTTGCAGAAATTGAAATTACTTTTACCTAGTTGGCAGGGAGAACATGAGGAATCTCCATTCAAGTAGCTGCTATGACCCCTTTACCAACACATCTAAATCACACTTGCATGAATTGAAATGAAAAAGAAACTAATACCTAAATCCATCATGCTTCCCCGACAACGATGCCAAAATGTTGGGCTCTAAAGATGTCCTAAAAACAACCTCTATGCATCAACTGAAGGTAGGCGCTCGCACAAGCATTTTACTTGTTTTCTACGTAGGTTATTACCTTCCATTTTCAATACCTAGCCTCTAGAGATGAAACACCTGTAAAGAAACAATAATCGTAAAGGGAACGACAGTTGTTCTATTCAAATCAACTACACTTCCTATAAAGCGAACATCAATCGTAACAAGAGAACGAAAGTTATTATATTGGGCCGAACTAATTTTGAATTAATTTCATTGTAGTACTTACCCAACTATCTAATTTGTCAACCCGGGGTTCGTAAACTGAGGAAGCACACGCAAAGTATATGAAAGATTGAAGCGGGACTAATCTAATCTAATGTTTAAGCTACGACTGAAATTGAATCATTAATCTAATGTAGGAAATTGAAACAAACGACTTGGAATTGAATTGCTACAACCTATGATTGAAATTGAATCATTAATATAATGCAAGAAATTGAAACACATGTCTTGGAATTGAATTTCTACAACCTACGACTGAAATGAAATTGCATAAATGAAACTAATCTAGGAATGGCGAACTACATGAAGGAAAAGCACATACAACATGTGAAGAGTTGAATGACACAACAACATATGTGAGCTCATGCCATTGAAGCAATATTACATTACAATAATCAAATCAATATTCATAACAGAATAATGAAAGCATGGAAACCAAAACGATGAATCAAAGATAAGAATCCCTTTCTCTTTCAAATCCTAAGGAATACTATTAAATGACTATCAAATTATTCCTGAATGATTACTACTCACTACTACCCCCTCATGAAGAGAGATCACTCTCTTTTGTACATGAGAGCCTTGAAGATAAGATAACCATCTCATAATTATAGATCCACTTTTATCTCAACTTATTTCCCATTATTACAAAATATAATCCCTTCAAATATTCACACATATATCTCATATATCTTGGATAAGATATGCCAACCAAATCTCCATGATCTTCTCCTTGGAATAGGCTTGAATTATCTCCTCAAATATTGAAATGGTGGAGGAAGCATTCAATAAGTCCTTTTGAATTAATCCTTCACATATTCCTACACATTACAAAGCTCACACATTTTTGAGATATATATGAAAACATGTCAATTTTCTAATATTTAGTCACAAATTCCCTTTTAATACTAAAATGAATAAAGTGGAAAATAATAAGGTGAAACCCAAATATATTTATGAAAATAATATCATGAAAGGTTAATGGGGCGATGAAATGTGAAGAATGATGAAGGGAAAGGTGGATGAAAATATGACATTTCTTAGCCCCAACAACATGGAAAGGAGAGGTGGTTGTAGCCACCTTCAAGTTGTAGCCAAAGAACATAGGGGGTTGTAGCCTCCTTCTGGTTGTGTCCATAGAATTGGGGAGTTGGAGCTTCCCTCAGGTTGTAACCTGAAAATATAGGGGGTTGGAGCCTCCTTCCAATTTCAACTGAAGAAAAAATAAATTTGGTGCTTCCAATGAATGTAATTCTTAAACACATGTAAGGAAAATAATTCTATGGTTTTCTTTCACATTGGGTTTCTTCATAAAAATAATGTTGTATTATGTATGCGTATGATTTCTCATTGTTCATGGTTCATTTTTTTTTCACTTGTTGAATGATAATGGTAAATTGATCATAAATATAAAAAATACTTATATACTATGGTTAAAAGGATCTATATTTCTCTATTACTAATTCATCCCCCCTCTTAGTAATCCAAAATATGGTATGTCAAGGATTCAATGAAGATATGAGAAGCAGTTACCCTGACCTCCATGTAACAACACTTCTTAGTGCAAGTAACCTTCACTTCTCAGAATCACCCTCCAGGGGTACTAAAAGTGTGATACGATGTCTTCCCCAGGTGTCATGGGAAACCCCCCATAGTCACCTCTGTAGATACTTAGGAAAGGTTAGTAAGGCTACCAAATCACAATCGACATGTAAGGTGGTACAGTCGACAGTCAGGACCAAATGTATGGGTAAGATAACAAAATATGAAGCTCTTCCAGAGGATTGCATACAAGTGGACCAGTAATATTTTTGAGGACCTCAAATAGATTTGAGATTCACGAAGCACTGAGACAAAATGAATTAATGAAACTCAAGAAAACCCCCCAATATACACTTGTTCCACTATGATTAGTAAATATTTGGAGGGGTAATATTTGTTTCTCTCTCTCATGCAACCACATGTTTATCCCCTATGGTAGATGGGGTTCCTAGCTATGCCTATATGAAAATTGGATTTTTTCATGCTTTAGTGTTTTATAGTATTGTTTAGTATCCTTGGATAATTAACTCACTTAACCATAAACCAAAGGCCCTATCCTTAGACTATTGTTGGTGTGTTGTAAATAAAAAAAAATTCTAATTTATTTTATTAATAATGTTGTTTGATTTTAATGGATACTCATTACTCAAAAGGGTATACAAAGATAAAAATGATGATGTGATGACTCAACTCCAAAACCATGTAGAAAGAATGAAATGAAAAGTTTTTGTTTCAATGAATTCTAACTCAAGGAAGGGGAAGATATATTTTTCATTCTAATGCAACTAAATACTGTGCAACCTTTTTTGTTTTCCCAAAAATTCCAAGCAATAAAATTAATGTCTCTAAAAATCCCAAACAAATTGCAAGACAAACTCTAAAATGTGTACCAACAAAAGGCTCCAATTGATGAAAGTATAATGAACCAATTTTGTTTTCTTCTTTTCAAATCACTTGAAAACTTAAAATATACCTTTTGTTTTGTTTTTTATTTCGATGAAACTATTCAAAGACACTCACAAATGGTTGCCATTTTTTCACAAAGAATCCCAAAAAACAAAGAAGGTGAAGAAAACAAGTATTCAATGAATGAAATAATCCAAAAACAAGAAATGATTCAATCAATGGTTCAAACAAGAAATCAAAGATGAAAAGTAGATAATAACACTTATGGTTACCTAGGAAAATGAGTAGCAAGAATCGTATATTAATGCCAAGTTTAAATAAGGATAAAGAGCTTCAAGCACTCAAAGGATCAAAATATTTCTAAAGAAGACAAAGAAGCTCACAAACAAGGCTTAAAGAAACACTGGAAATCCCAAATCAATGAAGAAAACTTTCAAAATCAATCAAGTGAAACAGTTAGAAGGTTTTGAAGTCAAGATAAAAGAAGTTTGAGAACCTTCGTGATGAGGATCAAACTATCGTTAAGACATACTTTGACCAAAGGATCAGGTTATCCAAGGCAGACATGCTCATTCCATAATTTTGATGGATTTGCAAACCCAAAAGAGGAAAAAATGAGTGATAAACACAATGATTTCAATCAAACAAAGTCACAACCAATCATAAAAGACTCTGAGGAAAATATATGAATCAAGAATATAAGGAAAAGGATGTAAAATGAGCTTAAAACTAAACCAGGAAGGAGATCAATGCTCCTGAAATCGAGCATATAGAGCATTGAAAAGAGATCAACGCTCCCCAGAAGACTGCCAGGGGGCATTGATTAGGAGATCAACACTCCCCAAAATACTGACAGGGAGTGTTGATTAGGATCTCAACACTCTTTAGGAAACTATAGGGGAGTGTTGAAACATGAAAGTGGTTTAAAAAGAATAAAATGTTTCTCGGATTCAACAAATATTAGGATAGTGATCTTGTACACCTCCCAATGAAGGTGAGGGAAAAGGAAGAGTTCAAATAAGAAGAAAATAACCAAAAATATCAAGCAAGAAGCAAAATTCAAGAGAGATATAAACTGAGGAAAATATCAAAGTTCTTCCCGAGTATGGTCACCATTTTTCTATTGTGGTGAATTCCTTCTGTAGATAGGTGAAATCCTCCATGGATCGGGTTTCCTTCGATCCAAGATAGAAGGAAAAAAAATGGACACTAAATTACCCTTAAGACTAATTTATATGTTCGTTAATTAAATTAGAAGAAAGAGAGAAAGAGGAAAAGGTAAATGGATTTCCCCTTTCCTGTAGGTTGTCCTCACTGCTCCAACTATTGAACTTGATCTCCGAGATTTGAGTATGGAAGTATCCCTCCTACAAGAGACAAGACAATACTCTTCTTCTACTATATATCGTTAGATGAAAGTACATTTATCTATGTTGGACTTAAACAAGACAAAGATAAACATTCATGAATTGAACAATGTACACATTAAGAGAAATAGGCCAAGTTATATATTAATAATGGAAAACATGGAAAAACTTACAACTTTGTAATGTTTTGCTAGAGTTCCTCCAACCTCTCCTTTTTCCATCCCCTTTGTTCCACAAGATGATAGGTATGATGCTATGAACTATTGTATTCCTCCATTTTTACCTTGGAATGCACTCATTATATAGGAGTTGGAGGCTTAACCACCATGGATAAGATCACTCACTAGATCCACTAAATTGTGATCTCCAAGATTTTTAGGGAGAAAATATCTCTCAAGGATTTTAGGGATAAAATATCTCTCTAGATCCATCAAATCAAGATATTGGTTTAAGAAAATTTCTCAACCATCCATGAGACTCTTAAGTTCTCCTTGAGATTAGGAAACTAGATGTGAGGTGGATTCTCACACTAAATTGATTTCATTTTTTTTAATAATATATGTGCACATACTATTTTGACCTTCCTATGATAAATTTATCTCCCAAGATGTCTAGGGATCATGAAAAACACTCCCTCACTTAAGTGTGACAAATAGGTGTGCAACACCTCACCAACTTTGAATCATCCATTGTTTCCCTTATTGCAGACAATTCATATCAAACTTGTCGGATGTGGGTGAGTGTTGTGGAAACTTTTCCCATGCATATAGGTGAAACCCCCATTCGATAAAGACCCTTTTGATCAAAGGAAGACAGAAAACAATTGTTACTACTTTTCCCCTATATCTACTCTCTATGCCAACAATTAGAATGAGAAGAGAATGAAAGAATGTTTACTTATTTTCTGTCGGTTTTCCTTGCTACTCCATCCCTTGATCTTGATATCCAATCTCCACAAGAATTCCTGTAAATAAGAAAAACAATACCTTCCTCTTCTACACTATATTTTCAAGTATAAAAAATCTATCTATGATTATTTAGACAACAATAGACATGCATATAATGAACACATGAATGAGGGGAATAGGCCAAGTTTTATATTAACGGAAATAAATCAATAGTGAAGCACTTACAATATCAATCTTGATGTTGTATCATTTCCTCCAATCTCTCCTTTATAGCCTCTTGAATTTCAAAAAATCATAGGTGTGATGTTATAACTTCTCTCCCCTTTCTCTCAAGAATGGACTCCATTATATAGGATTTTAGGCATCACAACCATAGGGTAGTTTTGAGGAAAGGATGTGGTAAAATTAGGATTTGAATGAACCAACAAGATTTACCTTGCCTTGAATAGGAGGTAGCTCGAACCAATTCCTTAACCAACTAAAATATCTTGGAAAAAACCTCACAAAACAAGGCATGATGGCTACAAATACTTCAGCACCCCCCCATAACTAAGTACACGGAGAGACTATAAATCTCTTTAATTTCCTTGGGGAGCAATGATTAGGGTTTATCCCTCCTTGTATATGGGTAGGGGGGGAAATGAAGTTCAAACAAGGCCATAATATCAAGGAAAAAAGTAGTATTTTTACCTCCAACTGATATGTTTCTTCTTCAACATTTCTAGGGATTATGAAATACACTTTCTCATGGTGACAAAATTGTGACACTTAGGTTCAACAATTAGGTGCAGAATTTGGTAGTGTGACACTTAGGTGTGTAACAAATTCCCCTTAAAGTGTGAAGTCATAAGAAAATATGATGGCCTAGACACTTTAAAAAAATATGTATGTGAAGGTTTTGGAATAGGAGAGCCAGTTGGAAGATGCAAATAAACATCAAAAAATATGTACATATCATCTCGAAGGTAGGAATACCCATGCTCAGAATACACTGAATCAAAACATGGTCACTGACCCATACACTGTGGATCCATGAAATCCCTGACTAATGATATGGCCACCAAATATACAATGTGGATCCATATCTCCATGACCCAATCAGGTCATGGCCACAAAAGAATACACAATGGAGAAATGATATGAAAAAAACATAGCCACAAACCAATACAAAGTGGGTCTATGTGACAACATATAAATCAATGAGATTTCTAGGATGATGGCCATACTAGAATATTCTTAAGAACTCAAATAATCTCCATTGCAACCTGTTTGAGAATCATAATTGAAGTGGGTTCCCAGGTTCTTCATCCTGATTCTGAAATATTACGATTCTAGCCACGTGAAAAGATGTGTTGATGTTGAACATGGTAGAAACCACTTGATTACCGGTCATTGATATATACCATTAACAAGTGTGAGAGAAATCACCAGTGATGAAAATGACTCCCAAGGTACCCTACTACATTCCAACAAATGTGAATAAATGATATGAATTCGAACATTCATGGAATCATTCAATCAGGGGCCAATGATGTAAACCTACTGTCAAAATTGAGGAGACCTACTAATGAGGCATGTAGGTTCCAAGGGACTAATTGGTTTCTATGTCTAATTATCAGTTAATGTGTTGAATTCAATAGGAAAAAACTCATTGAAGGAGGGACATGATGTGTCCCCCATAATCGACATGAAACTGACACCCAAAATTGATGTAATATGGTAGATTAAATGAGAAAAAATTGACAGGAGGATGAAGGTTGGTAATATTGCAGAGTGGTTGATTTGGGTTGAAAATTCACTTGAACATTGTGAGGAACAAAAGATGACTTGGAAACATTGACTTGACTAAGAGATAGACCAAAACATAGTGTGATGATAATTGAGGCACTCTTCGGGTGAGTTGAAGGAGTATAATGACTCATAGGATTGGTATGACTTAGAGATGAGAATATTACCCAACTATAAGACAAGACGCAAATAGGTGCCATGTTCAAGTGTGACAACAAAAAACTACCATAATGCTTTCCAAAGAACTGACCCAATTCCTTCAAAATCCCCCACCCCCCCCCACCATGAATGGAGAGTACCTCTTAATTGGTATACAGGTCGGAAAATTTTATGGTGAGTACCATAAAGTTCTATAAGAGTTTCAATGTGTATATGTTTTAATTGGTATACAGTTCGGAAAATTTTATGTGGCATAGCCTAGTTGGATGTTGGGGATGTTACAATATGGTATCAGAGCTCTAGTTTTCAACAATGAACCTAGATGGGTTGAGAAATTTGAATTGAAGAGAAATTTCACAGAGGATTGATTTCAAAGTGGCCAAATTTCAAGTTACAGAGCGTCCATGGTAAAAATTAGAAGCAATTGCGTGGAATGAAGAAAAGGCCCCAATTTTTGTTGTTGAATTGATGTGGAAATTAAGAAATTTGGCCAAGTGGTGAGATATTCTTAATTTAATATATGTTCTAGCAAATTCAAACCTCAAATTGGTCAAATTTGAAGTTATAGAAAAGCCATGACAGATGGAGTGAGATTAGAGGATTAAAATTCTCAATTCGTGAATTGAGTTTGGGAAACATTCGTTCCAGATATGCCAACCAACAACGATTTGTTGTTGCATAGGTTGAATTGGTGTTATTAGGGTGAAATTGAAAAAAAATCATAGTTGCAGAATGTCTATGGTGAAAATTGGGAAAATTTTTGGCAAAAGCCCCAATTTCTGCATCGGAAGTCACGAGGAATTGATGCACATAAAAATGAATGTGTGCAGATGTGCGAAATAAAAATGCATGATGCGCAGTGAAAAGATTTTTATGTGTGGAAAATAAGGGTGCATGGATATGCACGTTAAAAGTTGGTGCTGCGCAGTGAAGAGTGGAAATGCGTGGAGAATATTGGCATGTAGGTGTGTGCACTTAAATTTGGCATTGCGCAGTGCAGAGTGGTAATGCACGGAAAATATTGGTGCGTGGGTGTGTGTACTTAAATTTGGCATTGCGCGATGTAGAGTGGTAATGCATGGAAAATATTGGTGCGTGGATGTGTGCACTTAAATTTGGCGATGCATGGTGTAGAGTGGTAATGAGCAAAAAATATTGGCACGCGGGTGTGCGCACTTAAATTTGGCGTTGCCAGTGTATAATGGTAATGCATGAAAAATGTTGGTGCGAGGGTGTGCACACTAAGTTTATCATTACATGGTGTGGATTGAGTGGCACATACAAAATAATGGCATGCATGGTGGGTGCACATATAATAATGGCGTGTGTGGTGTGTGCAGTATTGAGAGAGCGCAGAGGAATTTTGTTGGTTTGCGTGCAATGTGGGTATAGATTGTCGCGCGACAGTCTATTTAATGGTGCACACAGAGTACTGGTGTGCGGTGGAGGTGTACTAAAATTTGGCATGGTGCATTGTGTAGAGTGAAATGCACATGGAATATTTGCGTGCAACAAAACAATTGTGTGCAACAAGTATTAGTGCATGAACCAAAATTGTGCGCGGTGGATATTGGCGTGCGACACAAAAGTAGTGTGCAACAGATATTGGCGCAACAGAGAAGTGATCCATAATGGTTATAGGTGTGCGAAGCATGTGATACCTTATGGTATTGTTGCGCATGATAAATATGGGTGTACAGGTTAAAATTTGTGCGTGCGAAGTCATTTGGATGGTGTAAAACATCAGAAAACTAGTGAATTTCTGCGACATTTTATACTGTTTGAAGGTCATCTTTTTGTAGCACGATTTTTAGTCCGTAAACAATGTTTTTAAATAGCCAAAAACCTCGAGATAAGAAGATACCAAGGGACACTTTGCCTTTGCATCTCAAATAAAATAGCCAAGGGAAATCTTTCTAATGGTGTAAACCATTCGTCAAATGGAGCTTTTATGAGGAAGTTACAGGACAAACAATGGAGGGTAAATTTTAAGACCCAACTAACTTCAAAAGGCCATAACTCTCTGGTCAAGAGTCAGAATTGAGCATGGAAGTAGGAATTGGAAAGGTATTAGACAATAGAATATAATTATTCACCTAGAAAATAGATCTGGGCAATTAATTTCTCAAAAAATTAGAAGAGAGAAGTCTAAAATATTATTGAACCGGAATGGTTCATATTTTTCATGAAATTGATGAGTTAGTTAACCTGACAAAGTTTTGTTGGTTGCACATTTTGCAGAGTTAACAACAACTAGATTAGATCAGGATCATCATAGAATGTAGAGGAATGGACGATGCACATGGGTCTTACAACCAGGAAGATGAGATCATAGGAATCGATGTCCATATGGGAATTGAAGGAACAAAATCTAATGGACATGGAGAAGGAAAGGATGAAAACATGAATATGGTAGAGACCATTACAAATTTGCAGAAGGATGTCCAAAGGCATAAAGCTGATAATTAAAGGGCTATGAAATCCAAGGAGCAACAGGAGGACTTCAACATGAAGTTAATGCAGAGCTTGAACATAATAGAAAAGAAATTGGATAAGGAGAGTGGCTCGAGCAAATTAGGAAGTCACAGGTATCCTGATAAGAAAATAAGAACAAGAAGTGTTAGCATACATCACCATCACTCCTCGAGGCATTCCAATAAGAGATCACACAACAAGTCAATTCCATCCCCTTTCGGGAAGCATAAGAGGTCTGGGGTGGATGAGCTACGAGGAGAAATGAAAAAAATCAAACCTCCTACATTTGATGATGAGAAAAAGAAGGATGAAGATGAAGAGACATGGTTGTTGGGAATGAGAAAGTATTTTCAGTTGCATAATTATTCTTCTCATGCAGAAGGAAGAATTTCCATCTATAAACTCAAGGGAAATGCATCCATGTGGTGGGATCAACTTGTGAAGGTGTAGCGCATTAAATAGAAAAGTGTTACTTGGAAGGAATTCAAGAAGTATTTTGAAAAGAAATACTTCACTAAGATATACTATGACAAGAAAATGAAAGAGTTATTTGAACTCAATCTTGGGAGTATGACCATAGATGAATATGAAAGAAGGTTTGTAGAACTGATGAAGTATGTTTCTTTCATCAAGGATGAGACCGTTAAGATTCAGAGTTATTTGAGTGGATTTCCATCATTCATCAGTGACAAAATACAATATGACGATCCCAAAACATTAGAGGAGGGAATAAGGTGAGATAAATCCCTATATGATAAACAAAATTCAAGGCCAACTTTCCAAAAATCTTTGGAAGACAAAAATAAATTCAAGATGGATCAGAGGAAGAACGAAACTAAGACACCATTCTTCAGAAATACTCCTCAAGCACAACCAACTTCTAGAGAACCTAGAACGATTGAGACATGGGGTCAAAGGCCAAGGAAGCCACCTATTCAATGTTGGGGTTGTGAAAGAGATCATATGTTTAGAGATTGTCCTCACAGAGGTGAAAAAGTGAGGATTGTTCACAATGTACAACAAGTTGAAACAGTGGAGGATACGGGCAGACATGTACCAAGGATCTATGCATCCCTAGACAACAAACAAGAATAACATCAACCACATATGATTGAAGTGGAAGGTATGATCAAAAACCAAACTATTGCTATTTTAATTGATTCAGGAGCTAGTCATAGTTATATAGATCCTAATATGGTGGAA
Source organism: Picea glauca (assembly GCA_000966675.3). Classification (NCBI taxonomy): domain Eukaryota; kingdom Viridiplantae; phylum Streptophyta; class Pinopsida; order Pinales; family Pinaceae; genus Picea; species Picea glauca. Next base: position 835,821 of record JZKD02S2279521.1, read on the forward strand.
AGTTTTCATTTTCCAAGAAGCAAGCATGGAAAATGTTGGTTGGTGCAGCTGGCTACTAGAGCCAAAATAAAAGTTAATGACATGGTTAAGTCATGTCTTATGGACATGAATGGACTGAACACCAGGGTAGATTTGAACACCTTTCCTTTAGGTTCCTATGATTGTCTAATTGGGATGGATTGGTTGGACCAACATCATGTTATTATAGACTATCATAACAAGACATTTACTTGCTTGGATGAGGAAAGGAACCTAAGAACAGTGCAAGGAATTCCTAGGACGATAATTGTCAGAGAGATTTCAACATTGGAGCTGAAGAAATGTTACAGAAAAGGATGTCAATTATTTGAAGCACATATGGAAGAGACACCTAAATATAAGGTGTAAAATATTCAATATTATGAAGTCATAAAAGAGTTTGAAGATGTGTTTAAGGAAATACCAAGATTACCCCCTAAAAGAGACATTGATTTCTCCATAAATTTGATGCTTGGAGCAGATCCAGTATCAAGACTCCCTACAGGATGAGTACACCAAAATTGAAAGAGTTGMAAATGAAACTTAAAGATATTTTGAAGAAGGGGTATATATGCCCAAGTGTGTCACCTTGGGGTGCCCCAGTTTTATTTGTGAAAAAAAAGGATGGAACATTGAGACTTTGCATTGACTTTAGGCAGTTGAAGAAAGTAACTGTGAATAATAAGTATCTATTTCCAAGGATCGATGACCTCTTTGATCAGCTGAAAGATGAAAAAATATTCTCCAAGATTGATCTTAGGTCCGGTTATCATCAAGTAAGAATTAGAGAAAAAGACATCAGCAAGACTGGTTTTAGAACAAGGTATGGTCATCATGAGTTCACAATGGTTCCATTTAGGTTATGAAATGCACTAGTTGTCTTCGTGTGTTTAATGAATGGTATTTTCAAAGAATACTTAGATAAGTTTGTCATTGTATTTTTAGATTATATTATTATATATTCTAATTCAAAGAAAGATAATGAACAACACTTGAGGATGGTATTACAAGTATCAAGGGAGAATCAATTGTATGCCAAATTGAGCAAGTGTTCATTTTATCAGAATAAAATTAATTATTTTGGGAATATCATTTCAGAGGAAGGGATAACAGTGGATCCTGAGAAGATATAATCCATTAGAGGATGGTCAGCGCCAAAGAATGTGATAGAGGTCAGATCATTCATGGTCCTTGCAATCTACTAGAGGAGATTTATTGAAGGATTCTCAAAGATTGCACACTCAATCACTTCCTTGCAAAATAAGGGTGTGAAGTTTGAGTTGGCATTAGATTATGAAAAGAGTTTCCAACACTTGAAGAAATTATTAACTAGTGCTCCAATTTTAAGGATTGCAGATCCAAATGAAGACTTCATTGTATGCATAGGTGCATGTAAAGAAGGAGTGGGTGGAGTCCTCGGTCAAAATGGGTTTGTTGTATGTTATGAATCAAGGAAGTTGAAGGAACATGAAAGGAACTATGCCACTCATGATTTGRAGTTGGAAGCCATAGTGCATGCCTGGAGGAAGTGGAGGCACTACCTCATGGGAAATGTTTTTGAGCTGAGGACAAACCATAATGGTATGAAATATTTGTTTTATCAACAAACTCTAAATAATAGGAAAAGTAGATGGTTAGAATTTCTTAGTGAATATGAGTTTGATATAAATCATATCAAAGGGAAAGAGAACAAAGTGGTTGATGCACTCAACAAAAGAGTGCATGAGTTTCATGATACATCCATAAGAATGTACCAATCATGTTTGAAAGAAAAAATCATAGAGGCTGCAAAATCATATTTTCAATACAAGGAATTAGTGGGAAAATTACAACAAGGTATTTTGCAGCAGAAAATTGAAGACTATAAGCTAGAAAATGATGAAATTCTCATATACAGGGGCATAATTTATGTACCAAATTCCCAGGAATTGAAAAATATGATATTGATAGAAATGAATAATGTACCTTATGTTGGGCACCCAGGTTATCAGAAAACTATTGCAGCTTTCAAGATCCAATATGAAGTTTTTGATTTTATTGCCAAATGTTTTTAGTGTCGAAAGGTAAAGGCTGAGCATAGACACCTAGTTGGTTTTCTACAGACACTACCCATTCCTGAGTGGAAATGGGAAGTTGTAACAATGGATTTCATCACCAAACTGCCCAGAACAAACAAGCAATAGTATTCTATCATGGTAGTGGTGGATAAGCTTACTAAAGCTTCCCATTTTATTCCAGTAAAGATCACTCACAAGGAAACCAACATTGTTGATGTTTATATGAGAGAAATTGCTTGATTACATGGTATACCCAAGACAATTGTGTCTGACAGAGATCCAAATTTTACATCAAATTTTTGGAATGGATTATTCAAGGGATTTGAAACAAATTTGAATTTTAGCACAACTTGTCATCTAGAATCAGATGGACAAAGAGAGAGGGTGAATCAAGTGATTGCAGATATGTTGAGGATGTATGTGATGGATAAACCATCAAAATGGGAAGACTACCTACACTTAGTAGAGTTTGCTTATAACAATGGGTACCAAACATCTTTAAAGATGAGCCCATTTGAGGTACTTTATGGCAGAAAGTGCAACAGACCGATAAGCTGGGATAACCCAGCAGATGGAGCAGTGATTGGGCCATATTTACTCAGGGAAATGGAGGAGAAAATGGTGAAAATAAAACAAAATTTAAAGGATTCCCGAGAAAGGAATAAAATCTATGCTGATAAGGGCATAACTCACAAGGAATTTAAAGTGGGGGACCATGTATTCTTGAAAGTGAAGGCCAACATAATTTCACTGAAGTTGGGAAACTATTTCAAGTTGGCAGCTAGATATTGTGGACCATTTGAAATCCTAGAAAGGATTAGTCTAGTACCTTATATGATTGCATTGCCTGCATCTATGTCTATTCATAATGTATTCCATGTATCATTACTCAATAAATATATACCTGATGCTAATCATGTAATTGATTGGAATGTGATTCGGGTGCACCAAGAAGGCACTATCCAAGTGCATTCTGTACGCATTCTGGACCAGAAAATAAAGCAAATCCAGAATTGAGCCATAGGGATTTTAAAGGTCCAATGGACCTGGTACGGTCCTGAGGATGATACTTGGGAGCATGAGGATGCAATGCGGGCATAATACCCACATATTTTTGAGGATTTTTGAAATTATGGTTGTATATGTGTACATAATTCACTGAGGACAATGCATAAATAAGGGGAGGGGATTGTAATACCCCTAGGCCGAACCCCAACTGTAAATGTAAATGAAAATGTACTTAAGCTGGTGAGTTGTTTGATATCATTTTTGTATGCACCTTCCATGGTATAGTACGCACATGTACTGCACACTAAAATGATGATGTGTGCACATTCAAGGATATTGCACGCAAAAAACTTAAGTGCTCGCGATTTTGAGGCCAAGGAGCCTTTGTGTATATGTTTTCTATGGGCTAGTGAGCCAGTTATTATAATCTAGGAGGCTTATGTGTGGAATTAGGCCAGAGAGCCTAGATGTTAAAGGCCAGCGAGCCTACTTTTGTATATGTCTTATCATTAATATAATACATCACTGCATGTAGACTAACCACTATAAAATAGTATGGGGGACTAAACTCCACTAGTTAGGGAAAGGGGGGGATAAAAGTTAAGGAGAAGGGGCTAAGCTAGAGAGCTTAATCCAAAAAAGAATATTATATTAATATTCCTTAAAGTATAAAATTTGGATAATTATTTTATCCTAAGTTCTAAGGATGGGGACAAGTGGACCAAAGTAGCTCTCAACATGACAAGTGTCAAGTTGGGAACATACATACATATATCTTGGACTAAGTTCATTTTCCCATTCATTCCTTGATATTTCACTCACTCATTTAGTTGTCCTCGGTACCTTCTTATACTTGTACATGTATACACACCCATACCTGTATCTGTTCCCGGTTAGCTTGGGAGTTAGACTGAAGAAGTGGGTTGTCAGGCCCATGGGATATTGAAGTGGCGGGTTGTCAAGCCCATGAGCAATTTCTCTCTAGCTGAGAGAATGACTGGGAATTGATTTCCCAAAGGTTCCAAACTGTAGCTACAGGGCTCTAAAACTTCCTGTCTTGCCTATTGTTGAAGCCCATAAAGGAAGTGAGGAAGTCGAAGGACTGTTGAGAAAAGAAGGGGCACACTTCCTGGGGTAGGATAGGCATGTGTGGAATGAGGGATTGTAGTCTATTAGTTTGAATAGGCACCTGTGATAGAGTCTTTCCGGTTATCTGAGATACATCAGTCTGGTTAGGAACCCATTTACGTAGGTGGAGTTTATTCCCAGCTCAGGGGTGACCCACTCCTGAGAGTGATGAGAAACATGGTCTAAGGATTGGAGGTTCATGTAAGGTCTGTAAGCAATTGGTGATATTTTTACCAAGATAAGTGTCTATTTTGTGTTAAATTACATGCTGCATTATTATGTATGTGTTTATTTTTATGGGGTTTTCATGTGTGTGGTTTATACCTATTTTTATATTTATGAGTAATGCCTGTCTATGCTACATGTATATGTTTACTATTATTTCCACATGAATATGTGCATTTTCAAAATGCATTTTTATATTTTGAGTTTTATATATAAATTTCTTCAAGAGTTTCTTTGTGTATATGTTTTAATTGGTATACAATTCAGAAAATTTTATGTGGCATAGCCGAGTTGGATGTTGGGGAAGTTACAATAATCTTCCTAGAGTGCAGAGAGATGGAGGATGCACAAGAGGCTTACAGTCAAGAAGATGAGGTTAGAGGAATGAATTTCCATCCGGGAATTGAGGGAACAAATTCCAATGGACATGGAGAAGGAAAGGATGAAGACATAAATCTGGTGGAGACCATCAAAAAATTGCAAGAATATGTCCAGAGCCATAAATATGATAATGAAAGGATTATGAAGGCCAAAGAGCAGGAGGACGACTTCAACTTGAAGTTAATGAAAATACTGGATAGAATTGAGAAGAATTTAGACAAGGAGAGTGCCTCCATCAAGACAGGAAGCCACAAGTCCCTTGATGAGAAAAGAAGATCAAGGAGTGTCAGCATTCAACACCATCACTCCCAAAAGCATTCACATAGGAGATCACACAGTAACTCAAGTCCATCCTCTGCCAGGAAGCATAGGAGGTATGGGGTGGATGAATTGAAAGGAGAAATGAACAAGATCAAACCACCTACTTTTGATGAAGAGAACAAGAAGGATGAATATGATGAGACATGGATTCTAGGCATGAGGAAGTACCTCTAATTGCATAATTATTCCTCTCATGTAGAAGAAATAATTTCCATCTATCAATTGAAAGGAAAATTATCCATGTGGTGGTAACAACTTGTGTAGGTGCAACACATTAAGGAGAAAAATGTGATGTGGAAAGAATTCAAGAAGTATTTTGAGAAGAAATACTTGACCAAGAGATATTATGACAAAAAGATGAAATATTTATTTACAATCAAGCTAGGAAGAATGGCCATTAACGAGTATGAAAGGATATTCTTGGAACTGTTGAAGTATGTCTCTTTCATCCAATATGAGATACTGAATATTCAGAGGTACCTGAGTGGACTACCATCCTTCATCAGTGACAAGATTCAATACGATGATCCTAAAACTTTGGAAGAGACCATAATAAGAGTTAAGTGCTTGTATGATCAACAAAAATGAAATCCTACCTTCCAGAAGGCTTGGGAGGACAAGAAGAAGTTTAATAGAGATCTAAGGAAAAAGGGGAGAAAGCCTCCATTCTTCATAAATAATCCTCAGGGATAGCCATCTCTTAGAGATCCCAAGATGGCCGAGGTAGGTGGGAAAAGGCTAAGGAAGCCACCGATGCCATGTTGGGGTTATAAAGGATATCATAAGTATAGGGATCGTCGTCACAAATATAACAAAGTGAGAGTTATCCACAATGTCCAGCAAGTAGAAACAATGGAGGACATGGGAAGAACTGTGCCAAGGATCTATGCAGCCTTGGACAAAAATCAAGTAGAGTTTCAATAACACATGATTGAAGTAGAAGGTATGATCAATAACCATGTTTTTAACATTTTAATTGATTCGGGGGTTAGTCATACCTATATATATCCTAAGGTAGTGGAAATATTGAAATTGCCAAGATGAAAGCATGAGAAATATTGGTTGGTGCAGTTGGCTACAAGAGCCAAGAGAAACGTTTTTGAGTTGGTTAAGTCATGTTCATTGGGCATGAATGGGATGAATACCTAGGCAGATCTAAAGATATTTCTTTTGGGTTTATATGAATGCCTAACTGGTATGGATTGGTTGGACCAACACCATGCCATATTATATTGTCAAAATAAGGCATTCACTTGCCTAGATGAGCAAGGAAACTCAAGAGAAGCCCAAGGAATTCCTAGGGTAGTCATTGTCCAAGAAATATCAGCAATGTAGCTGAAGAAGTGTTAAAGGAAGGGCTACCAAGTGTTTGTAGCTCATATAGTGGAAAAAAATAAGGATAGGGTGCCAGATATAGAATATCAAGTAGTCCTAAAAGAGTTTGAGTATGTGTTTAAGGAGATACCAGGACTACCCCCAAAGAGAGATATTGATTTCTCTATAAATTTGATGCATGAAGCAACTCCAGTGTCAAAAAATCCCTATAGAATGAGTACTCTAGAGCTGAAGGAGTTGTGAATTCATCTTGAATATCTATTGAAGAAGAGGTGCATACGCCCAAGTGTTGATTATTTGGGTTGGTTTTGATTGATGCCAACCCTTGAAGAAAGTTCGGTAGCACAAAGGTTTGCGTAATGGACCCAAATTTGTTTGATGTATAATGGTATGAGTTTTAATATATTTGAAGGTAAGACTATTCTATATGGATAGTACATGTCATGTCATTTTTGGTGGTATGTGGAATGCCACATAACTCCTCACCGTTAGGGAGTTATGGCCATGTGAAGTTGGAGAACCCTCATGAGTCATCTAGAAGCCCCAAAAGGTCAAAGTAGTCAAAGTGGTTGAAAATAAGAAATTATTTAAATAATAAAGTGAAGTGATGAATGTACTATAATTCAAAGTGGATACAAAAGAAATTATTTAAATAATAAATTTAATGGAGAAATTACTAAGTGGACAAGTGGTTAGAAGTGGGTTAGCCCCAAAATAAGGAAAGTGGTTTAAGAGATTTTAGAAGGTAAATAATAAAGTGAAGTGATGAGTGTAATATAAGTCAAAGTGGATACAAAATAAATTATTTAAATAATAAATTTAATGGAGAAATTACTAAGTGGAAAAGTGGTTAGAAGTGGGTTAAACCCAAAATAAGGAAAGTGGGTTAAGATGGTTAAAAGGTAACCCCTTGAGGAATCTACATGAAAGTATAAATAAGAGGCAAGGATCTCTCATTTTAATTACACTTGAGCATATTGAATATATAAAAGTGACTAAGGTAACCAAATGATATCTATGCCAAATTTAAGAGGGAAGGTGAAGTAAAGAAGGACAAAATTCAAGGGAGGATAAATTCTTTTGATGATACTTTCTAAGGTATGTTATTTACAAGTCATCGCACCATTTTCGCAATAACATTTTTTCTAGAATGATTCAAACCGTGAAATTGGGAGTTTATGGCTTGCTGTAGAGTTGATCTGAGGCAGATCTATTGAAGTTTAGTATCGGTTCATGTTTGAGGGATTTTGGTTGAGGTATATTGCTGAAGTTATTGGAACATATAGAGGTTGTATAACAGTGAGGTTCCAACACATGGTTTGAGGTACAAACTTGTAGTATAGTGTTTGAGGTATATGTGATCATATCAGATTTGGATGATAAAATTGATGAGGGATTTTTGTTGAGGTACATGTTGGGTACATGGTTGAGACAAGTAGTTGATGAGTTGGCACATACATGAGGTGTATAGTTGATGATGTTGGTACATCTTGATGAGTCATAGTTTATGTGAATTTGATGCATGATTGGTACATATTTGGTGCATGGTTGATGCACTCGTTGATGGTACAGGTTGAGGTATAGGTTGGTGCATGCTTGATGCACTTTGTTATGGTACGGGTTGATTAGAGGTTGTTTGGATAGGTTATTATGATAGGTTATTTGTACAGGTTTGGTGCATGGTTGATGCATTTGTTTATGGTACAAGTGTAGGTATAGGATGATGTATGGTACATGTTGGCATAGGTTATTGGTACATGTTGTTATAGGTTGATTACAGGTTTATTGGTACAAGTTTACAGTAGTATATCTCACAGTGATAATGTGACAGTGGTTCCATCATTCTACTTCTACGTCAGGGTGGTTGGACGGGGCAAGGACAAGTGGTTTTAGCCACCTTCCAGTTGTAGCCGGAGAACATAGGGGGTTTTAGCCTCCTTCTGGTGGTAGCTAGATAATTGGGGAGTTGGAACTTCCCTTAGGTTGTAGCTTGAGAAACTAGGGGGTTGTAGCCTCCTTTTGGTTGTAGCCAAAGAATTGGGGAGTTGGAGCTTCCTTCAGGTTGTATTCTGAGAAACAAGGGGGTTGGATCCTCCTTCCAGTTGCAGCTGGAAAACAAAGGAAGTTGGTGCTTCCAATGAATGTAATTCTTAAATACATATAAGAAAAAACACTCTGTGGTTTTCTCCCGCTTTGTGTTTCCACATAAAAACATTTGTGTACTATGTATGTGTATGATTGTTCATTTGTTCATTGTTTATTTACTCTACAACTATTGGATGATAATTTTGCATTGATATAACAATTGCATTTTGTGGTTAAAAAGTATTATTTCTCTATTACTGATTCGCCCCCCCTCTCAGTAATCCAACAATTGGTTTCAGAGCCAGTTCCTTCAAGAATCAGTTTAACCAATCAAAGGTAGATCATGGAGAGAAACAACATGTATAAACATGGAATACCACAGTTTGATGGAAAAAAATATGCATTATGGAGCAAAAGGATGAAAACATATATACAAGATCATGGATTCGAAATTTGGCAATCTATAGTAGATGGATACAAAGAAACAACAGTTCCGCTAACAAGTGAAAGAGAAATAAAACTCGGTCAAAATAATTCCAAAGCCACAAATGCACTTCTGAATGGTCTTAGTGAATCGGTATACACTAAATTTACGCATTGAAAACCCGCTAAAGAGATTTGGGACAAACTTCAAAATATTTATGAAGGATATTCAAAAGTCAAAGAAACACAACTTCAAACTTATAGAGGTTAGTTCGAACAACTAAAGATGAAGGAAGATGAGAATATTGCAAATTTCTTCTTATGAGTTGATGAAATAGTAAATGCAATCATAGGATTTGGAGAAGAAATTAAAGAATCTGTAATTGTTCAAAAGGTGCTAATATCTGTTCCTATGAGATTTGATCCTAAGATATCAGCACTAGAAGAAAGAGCAGATCTAGACTCAATAAGAATGGACGGCCTACATGGAATCTTCACAGCATATGAAATGATAATTGAATAGGAAAATCCATATATAAAAGAAGCATCTTTCAAAGCATCCAAAAGGTCAAAGCAAAAGGGAAAGAAAAAATAAAAGGAACATAGCAACAACAGTGAAATCTCAGAAGATGATGAAGAAATGGACAATTTTGTCAAGAGATTGAACAGGGGAACCAAAGACAGATATAAAGGTAAGCTTCCATTGATTTTTTAAATTTTGATGGTATTGGTCATTTTGCTAACAAATGTTCTCATAAAAAAAATAAGGAGAATGATGAAGATTACTCAAATAAAAAACAAACATATAAAGGCAAAGGAACCACAAAGAAAGTTTTCAAGAAACAATTATGCACCAAAGAAGACATCTCCTCATCAGATGAAGATGAAGTTAGTGACAGTGAGACATAAAAAGTTCTATTCATGGCAGTATAAGACTCTGATAAAGAAGACACCAAAGAATATTATGAAGAGGCAGAAGTTGACTACCGAGAAGAATTGTTGAGTGCCATAGAAGTTATAAGAAGAGAAAAGAGGAAAAACAAGAAGCTACAAGAAGAAGTAGACAAGAAGGAAGACAATCAAGAACTAGAGAAGATCATCACGAAATTGAAGGTTCAAATAGAATAATATAAAATAATTGAAGAAACACTCAAATAACAATTAGATGAAAGAGACACGATCATTGGAAATTTGGAAGCAAAGATTGTCACATTGAGAAAGGATCTTCAAAAGAAAAATATGTAGAACAACTCAAAAGTTTTGGATGGAATTATCAGTAGTCAAAGGCCTAATAATGATAAGTCCAGACTTGGATACAATCATAAAGAAAAGGGATCAAGATCCAAATAAACAGAACAAGAGACATATTGAAAAATTTATGTAGAAATAATCAAACAGGATAGGAAGACCTACAAGGAAGATTATAGGGACACTCCTCCACAGATAAGATTCAGATTTCAGAATAACCAACCGACAGAAACAAATATGATTAAGTAAGAAGAAGGATTCATAAGAGTAATGCCTTTCAGAAGATCTTCAACTCCCAGGTATCAAACTATATTTTTGGGTTTATGTTATGAATGCAATAATTTTGGACATAAAGTTGTAAATTGCAGAGCTAATAACAGGAACATAAATGGTTATCCAAGAAGGCCTAGTGAAACATAGATAAGAAGATGCAACAGGTTTGAATCATTGAGCACTAAAGTGGAATGCTACAAGTGAAATAACTTTGGACACATGGCCAAAGATTGTAGAATGAAAGTCCCTCCTAGAGAACCACAACAAAACAACAACAGTCATAGATAGGAGCCTCGGAAGAGAACATGGATAAGAAAGAAGAATCAATATAGCAATGAAGAATGGACAATTTATCTACAAGATAAGCAAAAGAAGTGTGGTTGGTATGTTGACAATGGTTGTTCAAATCACGAAGAACAGGTGAACAAAGACCAGGTCTTAGAGATCGCAAGATTGGAAATAAAACGAGATGAAGAAAATTCTACAGAGAAAAGGAAATATGTCAAATACAGAAAGATTGGGAAAATAACTGAAAGAAAAGAAGGACATATAAATAAGGAATAGATTCAAGAGATTGTACTTTCAGGAACTGTAGTGAAATATGAATCCATAGAAAGAAAGAAATAAGTCAGAGCTCAGAGAGATGATGAATATACTAATGAAGATGATGATGAATACACTTCAGAGCATGAATTTTTCTGAGCCATCCAACTTAGAGACTCCTAGATAATATGAATAATAGACAAGGGGAGTCTTTGCCGTAGCTGAGACAGACTAGAGAACCATCATTCGATCATCTTGCAAAATTTGAGTAGAAAGATTCAGTGCATTCAGTTAGTAGAAGTACAATATGATAGATTAATCAGTTGTAGTAGTACTTCATGATAGTATAGTGACATATGAGTCAAAATTATGGACAATTTTGTAGCATAGTCTTGAACAGTATGGACAAATATGGACGTGAAATCATATTTTCTGAATGGGGAACTTGAAGAAGAAGTATACATTGAACAACTAGTTTCTAGAGCATGGTACTCTAGAATGGATAAATATCTACAACAGGAAGGGTTCAGAAAAGAAAGTGTAGACAACAACTTCTACATCAAGGTAACTCAAGATGGTATTTAATTAATTGAAGTTTATATTGATAATATAAATTTTGGAAGTATCGATGACAGGTCAAACTATAAATTTGCAAAGGATATGCAAAATGAAATTGAAATGTCATTACTTGGAGAACTATCCTTTTTTCTAGGTCTTCAGATACGTCAAAACAACCAAGTATTTTTTATTTCTCAAAATAAGTATATCAGAGAAATGCTAAAGAGGTTCAGAATGGAATATTTCAAACCAATTACCAATCCTATGCAAACCAGTTGCAAGTTGAGAAAAGATGATGATTCAAAATCTACAAACCAGAGTAAATACATGTCAATGATTGGTAGCTTACTATATGTGACAACATCCATACTAGATGTAATGAAGACAGTTGGAAAGGTGGCACAATTTCAAGAAGCACCAAACGAATCACATGTAATAGCAGTGAAGAGGATTTTGAGATATCTCAAAGGAACAAAAGAGTTTGGATTATGGTATCCAAAATGATCAGGGGATCAAATTTTGATCAATTTTCAAAGTGCTCGGAATGCGACGAAAACAGTGCCATTGCGTCCGTCTTGTCTTCCTGATTCTGGCGGTATATTTACTTTCTCAAACGGAGTCCGTATGGAGAAGATATTGCGATCTATTCGTCAAGCCAAACAAGCAAAAGTTTGATGCTGACTGTACCTGTCCATACAGTCCGTACAGTCTGTATGGTCTGACGTGGCAGGACCATACAGGCCATACGATGATGACATGGAAATTGTTTATTGGTTGGTTGCTGGTGAATCAGGTGATGACACGTGTCCGGTTGGTGGCAAATAATATGAGGACACGTGGCCCAATCCATGGGCGCCACGTGTCCCCCTCATTATTGGTTTATGTGTTATATATAAAATGTAATGGGATTCCACGGGGTTCGACCCCCAGACCTCCCCTCATATGCAATGACTTCACAACTGTCCGCTAACCACTATGCCGACTTGTTCCTTGTTTCATATATCAAACACGCATATATTTAAACTTACTTGTGTATGCAATGGAAATGGGGGTCGGGCCGGGGCTTAGCCCCGACCTATGGTTTTATGCCACAACATATGACCATTGTATATTCCAAATCGTGCGCGGGTTGTAAACCATATATATATGTTATATATTGTATTAACATGTGCGTTGGGGTTTGGAACTATAACCAACGGTTAAACACGTGGGGGGTTATAACCCGTGGTTTTGTTATATGACCAGTGGTTTAAACACGCGGGAGTTGTGTGGTTTTGGAACAAGAACAACGACTTAACCACTCATTTTCCTAGCACGCGGTCACATGCGCCATACGCCCAGGTGCCGAGGTGGTTAGGGGCTGGCGCGCCCTTAACCATCCTACGGTTTGCACCGTTGACATGGTTGCGCCCGGTGCTGGGATTTTCCTCTTAAAAGAGCGTGTGAGCCAGGTTCATGCAAGAAGGGGTGCGAATTGTAGAACCAGAGACAACAAGCTTGGAGAAGGAGACTTCCAGGAGGCCTATCTTTCTCATTTTTCGACCGATTGAGGTGCCGAAAGAGCCCAGACAGGGG
>JZKD02S2279521.1:862322-880646 GCA_000966675.3 Picea glauca
AATCCATTATGTAGGTTCTCATTCTAACTTTCCAGAAGGCAAAGTTTGTTCCATTGAATAGAGGGGCCTTATTGGTTGAATTTCCTTCATGGCTTGACATGTTTAAGCTCTAGGAACTACCCTTAGATAAAAGGGGCCGGCTATGATACCAATTGTTGGACAACTGAGAGGGGGGGTGAATTCGTTGTTACCGTGATTAAACAATTATGGTTCTTTTAAACTCTTTGTAGAGATACTGAATGATGATCACAATAATGCAGGGAGATAAACAATGGCACTTTCAACACCATTCACATATATGAGAAACACAGAGACAGATATTTCCCGAGGAAACCCATGCAGGGTAAAAACCTCTTTTTGTTTATATGATAAGTAACAGTTACATTCTTTACAGTATCATACATATGAGCACCAACTCACAATGAGGCTACAACCTCAGTTTTGCAAGCTGCAACTTGTTGAGAGCACCAACTCTCTATTTTCTCTAGCACCCACTAGAAGGAAGCACCAACTCCCTGGTTTCTCTAGAACCAACTAGAAGGAAGCACCAACTCCCTGGTTTCTCTAGCACCAACTAGAAGGAAACATCAACTCCCTGTGTTCAAGCACCCACTTGCACCTTTGAGGACACCAGTCCTCCCTAGCTCCTCCCAACCACCCTGAAATATAAATATTTTCTACTGAAACTTATTACAGTGATATGATGTTCAACAATGGCTTACCAGAATCATCCCTCTTCTGTTGCATTTCGTTGCTCTGTCTGCCTCATTTCCTTTTTATACACATCACTTGCGCTGTCTGTTCTTCCGCTTTTTGTGCTCTGTGCGCCATGTCCAATCACTGCACAGTTCCTCTTCTGTGCTATTCAGCTACTACACTCTCCTCCTTCTTCACACATGAATCACCTTCACCAACAACAACCACAACAAACTCCAACAGTAACAACAACACCATCTCTTCTCTGTACCGTGTATTTATAGATTATGTGCACCTTGTTCATGAAATGTTCGCAATGCCTTTGCATGCTGACTCCATGCCGTTATCCTCCACCTCTCGAGTGCTCTGTATGATCATCATCGTGACTCTTCAGCTTATCTGGCCGTTTTCGCACGTGTTCAACATCATTGGATGTTATGTTGAGATTCCTCAGCCTCTCTGGCAATTGAGACTCTTCGTCTTCTCTGTGATAGTCGAGCTCACCTTCTCTGTTTTAGTTGCAGGCTTCCACGCTCATCCATCTGTCAATCCCTTCTAAGAGTATTCTTCCTTCACTTGGACGAAGCTTGGAGACTCTTCATCTCCTCTGGCGATGACACAAGGGTCTCTTCAAATTCTCTAGCAGACACCATCAATGGTTTCTGGTAGTTTCACTGTGTCGTGCATTAGTAGCCCTCCGATCAACACTTGATTTGATGGTTCAGATTACATCACGATTTCACCTATCGCGATATCGAGATTCCTGATGTCAATAATCTTTGACATGTCCAAATATCGATCCCCGAAACTTCGACAAGGACTGGAATCAACGGTCCAGATTCAACCTTAATCTGACGGCTCAGATTACATCACGATTTCACATATCGCGATATCATGATTCTTGATGTCAATAATCTTTGACATGTCCAACTCTCGATCCTCAAAACTCCGATAAGGAGTCAGATCAACGGTCCAGATCACCCCCTGAGATGGACGGTCCTCTTGCTTCCGGGATTTGTGAGCCCTCTGCTCCTTGCACTTTTAAAGATCATGCAGGTTTTCCTCGATCCAACGGTGGTCGGACCCTACGCTCAGATCTGACACCTCTAACTTCAATTAGCCCTCCGACTAAGCTCATGGTCCACGTGACCTCCCCCTATATGATTGCAGCCAAACCTCCTCATTGTGGTTTCAGACTTTCCAATATCGAAACATGTATGTCCTTAGGATTCACGATCCCTCGAATCCTGACGTTCTCTTTACGCACTAGCTCTCCTGGCTAGGCTCCTGGCCCATATGACCGTTATCCCCGTGACCACAGTCTTACCACTCGTCGGGGTTTCGATATTTTCAATGCCGCAATGCATTGGCTCACGGGATTCTCGATATGTGAAACCCCGATGAGTCAACCCTCCTTTTGGGATTTCACCTTGGCTTTTCCCAATGGTAAACCTCCTGCAGATCCTGTCCAATATGACAGCTGACGAGATTTCTGAATGATATCCAACGACTCTCGATCTCTCCCTTTTGTAGGATTCTCCTAAGCTCCTCCTGGACGTAGAAACCAACAGTCCAAATCTTCTTCTTCAGCCGAACTGACGACGACTGTGCTCCCTCCTGAGCTTTGCACACTTTCCTCCTAACCTTGGGAGAATTACAAGTTCTCAAAGGCCTCAACCTTTGTCTTCCTTCTCCTCTGTGAACTCTTGTATCTTGAGCTTTTCTGTGTGCGTTCTCCTCGACGTTGTTCCTCCTGATCTTTCACTTCCAAATCCCCAAGGGATTCTTGGACTTATGCGCCTCTGCAGAGTCTTCACATGCACACTCAGTCCTGTCTCTCCTAAGCTTCTCACATGCTCATACCCCTAAGGGATTTATCCTTCTTCCTTTATCCTGCAGATGGAGAAATATGGATGCCCTTAATTTTATCCTTCTACTTGTTAAACGAACTACATTTGACTCTGTGCTAATTCCTCCTGAGCTTACGTTGTTCCTATTTTTCCATCGATGCACACTCTGATCCTGCCATCTTCACTGTTGTACTTTCCATCAATGACAAGCATACACTAGCTGTTAAACATTTTCCAACACATTGATCGCCGGTTTTAGTCGGTGTCAGTAAAAGGGGAGTTTTTCTTTCAAGATAAGCATTGTACAAGAAAGTTTCCAATGACCGATTTCATTCGGCATCGGCGAAACACGAAAGGAAGTAGTCGTTTCCCTGGAAATAAATAAATCACCAACGATCGATCCCGTAAAATCATTTCGGCATCGGTGAAATATGAGTAGCTAAACTTGTTAGGAGCGTAAAAATTTTTCCAGGTCGCCAACTTTCGAAACTTTTCGGCGTCGGTGATTCCTAGGCTCGGTTAGGGAGCGCGTAACTGAAAGAAGGTTACCACCTATGTTGGCGCTCGTAATTCATGTCACCAGTATTTATCTACCATGTGTCATGACAAAAGTATCCATGAAAACCCCGTAGCTCTGTGCTGATCCCTAACTTCCCCATTCCGAAAGTGACACGATGGGAAGTTTTAGCCCTAAGATATGCTAGATACGATGCATTTAATCGATTGGTTAATTCTAAGATCCTGCATTAGTTTCTAGTTCGTGCGCAAAGAAAAATGACCGTTTTAACCTATAGATACAGTGCACCTCCCTCCGTGCCTCTGCCATCAACATACATAAAATTGATTACAGAAAATTGGTGGTAAGTAGTTTTGAATTCTGCCCCATTACTTGCATTAACAACTTGATGTTATTGGTAAGTCCTCTCTAGTTATATTATCCTGAATTATTATAAACCAGAGCATTATGCATGCAAAGAAGTCCAGAGAATCCAGAGGAGCGAGATGAATGACCTGGAGAAGGCGTCCATGGTATAGTGAGTATTAAGCAACAGATTTTAGCAAGCATACAGGTATGTACCAGTTTGGTTTTTTTGTTCCCACCTCACATGTAAATTAGGATCTAATATTTCTCTGTATGCTGGCCCTAATTGAACAATTTCGGTTGTAGAAATGATGCCTCTGAAGAAACCTACCACTAGGAAATCTCCTAGAGCCCCAAAACTACAAGAATCATAAGCAAGAGAGGGATCCTCCCCGATTGTTGCAAGGAAATTAGAATTCACTTCCAAGCCGACACCCATCATCAAGACGATCACCAAAGAAGCCTTCGCTCAGCCTTTGTATTTTGGGGACACAGAGGCGAACATTGGGACCAAGACAATGTTCCCATGCTGGGAAGACCTGTTCAAGAAAATTAATCACCAAGAATTCCCAGAATATGACCCACATAGTGATCCTGACACAACAAAGCTAGACTACGAGGTCTTCGTCAACATCCGCAAGGCTTACCTACACATGGTGGCGAGCAGGACCCCGATTTTTCCTTGCATTGAACTTTTGAAATGGCTCATTGATCACACTGATGCACAAAAGTGTGTAATCAATGATGATAATGGTCAAATCACGGGGGTTTTCCTCCTAGTAGAAGTCCAAAATTATTACAAGCTTAGGGACCCGGATGAATGCTTGAGCACATATTTTTTTGTGAAGTTTTATCAAAATCACAACACCAGCAAAATCATGATGTCCTGGTGGAGAGAAGACAAAAAATTCACCAACCAAAACTCCGGCTGGTACCCAACGACCAACCTCAAACAACCTTATATCTATATAATGGCTCTCCTCTGCCGGTTGCATGGAGAGAAAGATTGTTCTAGATTCTCGGAGGCATGGATGCCTTTGGATTATACTGTTGCCATCTATGGAACAACCTTCAACTGGGGTTCTATCATCTCCAAACAGCTTAGCACATGCATTCTACACGCTCATCATCCCAAGGAAGGGGAAACTCCTACCTTCTACATGGTGTCTTATCTATTGGACATCGTCTGTGCAAGAAACGCCTTTGTCAGGATGAACCTGAGATGGTGCGCTTCCGAGCTCCTGGTCCATGTCTACTTCAGCATTCTCTGGGAGAACAGGTATAAAAGATCCTACTCTCATTTGCGATCAATTTATCGCACCTATTCATTTTTTACTATTCAAGAAAGAGTGCCCAAGGCTCTCTGATGCGGCAAAATGGGTTATATCGAAAGTTGGTCACTGGTACCTGGATGAGCGTGAAACCTACATTAGGGTTTTCAGCGTCACCAAAGAACCACATTTTTTACCTATATATGTCTCCAACCGACTGGTACTAGGGGAAATATGTTACCAAACTATCTTGTAGGGATACAACACCACTTTGGTGAAGGATAAGAAGCGAGCATTCATCCCCTATGGGTTTCATATCAGCTTCTACTAGGTTAAAGACACTGCGCAGGCCAAGCAAGAGGGATTAAGTCAATTGGAATTTCGGTTCCAAACAGGATGTTTTCGCAAGCATGACCCCAAGGGTCTGGTCTCGAAACATGCATCACAAGTATCGTCCTGTTGGCCTTATGTCTACGACTGGTTTGAGGATGAAATTTTCACTGAAAATGCTCAAGAATGGGATGAGGTGGTGGCAAGAAGGGCTGAACCTAGAGTAAGAAAGTTCAAGGCCATGAGCTGGGAAGAGAAAATGGCATCCTTGGAGAAATAAACCCAAGAAATTCTCGGGGCTAGGGAAGAAAGGGTAACATTCGAATCGACTGAAATGATAGAAGCTCCCCAGGAAGCCCCTGTACAGAAGTGGCATTTTCTTGGAACTCCAGATGCGCTGGAAAGAGGGACTCTCTTGATCCAACATGCTCAACAAATGATGGATCTGGCATCGAATGATCCGGCCCTCTTATCAAGTGTTTCGACCAGTGACCCAGAAGAGAGCCTAGCAGGGGTAGGCGGCTCTGAAATCACAGACCCTGGTAAATTCAACGGGTCAGATAACCCTGAATCTACATTGCCACTAGTTGATTCACTGACAGTCGCAACGATTCAATCAAGTCCAGGTCGGGTGTCGGTCGAAACAAGTGCGCCTAATCCTCTAACTGAGTTCATAAATATATACAATGATGATGAGATCTTGGAGGCACCTCAGAAAACCTTTGTGCATGTAGAAGAAGAAAATGGATCCAAGGAAAAACCACCTCTTGTTCTCGATGTTCAGAGTCAAGAGGACACACGAGAAGGAAAAGGAGCCGAAAGAGGCCTAGACACAGAAATGCCTGATGCACCGTAGACCCGAGAAGGTAGTCCCAAGGACAAGTCAGAATTGGATGAGTCAGAAGAAAGGTCCCCGCAGATGGACATCGATGATGCCACAACTGGTATACAAGCAAGTATTGAGCTCCGTCCTGACACATCTATTCCACTTGATACTCAGGTCCCCGATAAACAATGGGAGGAGGCCGGACCTTCGGAGAAAAATAAGGAGGTTCAAGAGTCTGATCTTGAACAAATATATACCACCGACAACTTGGGAAACATGCTCACATGGGGCAATCAACAGATACCAGAGATGGTATATGAGGTAGCAGACATCTATGCAATCTCCTATGATCAAAAGAGGAAGGCCATCGTGAAAAGGAATGCTAAGAAGAGAAAGATTACCATGGACCGTTCCATTTTGGTTACCACAGAGGAAAGTTTGATCAACACAGCATATGCTCGCATGTATGAACTGATAGGTGTGGGAAGAGCCCTCTTTGATGCTACCCAATATAGGGCCACGAGGGATGAAAGAGAACTAGTTGATACTCTGAAGGAACTGGAACACTTGCGCCATCTTGTTGAGTATAAAAAATGCGCCACACAAACTGTGACATATTTGAAGAGTGATTTTTCAGGAATTTACAACGAGTACAAGAAATCAAGAAACCTGTTAACTGAAAATATAATTGAATTCCAGGAGGAAACTCTCATGCCCCTCACAACATGCAAGGAGATGGAACGATGGCATGAAAGAGCGTTGTAAGCGGTGGAAAGACTCAAATACATTGAGGCAGTCGAGCAAGGTAGAGAAAAGGAAGAACATGGCATTCAACTGATAGGCAAGAGTAGCCTCAACTGCATGAAGAGATTCATAGAATACTGGACTAAGAAGTCCCAGGACCCACAGTGAGAGATCCAAGAACAATATGCCAAGTGCTAGAAGCACTAGGATAAAATTAATAAAGTAATGAAAGATATCAAGCTCCCCGAGTTTGGCACCCCCAGTGAATTTATCGACATTAGAGACGTGCTCAAGGTGTATGCCAAACAAGACTCCCTATGGACTGAAGAGTGCGCAAAGGTAGCCGATGCAAGACTGGGACAGGTGCAACAATTCACAGAACGCCCAATCAGAGCTAAAACCATGTTGCAACAACTAAATTCCACCTTGGTAAAGTACCGAGCGCATGCAGCAAACATCAGAGGGATTTATGCGGCCCCAATGGAACAACACAAATTCCCATGGGCCCAGACGTGTGAAGAACTGTTCATCAATTGGTCAGAATACAAAAGGATTCATCCTTTCAAAGAAATATCCCGGGTGGACTAATCAAGAAACTGTTATGAGATAATGCCACATGGCAACTTTTGTTTGCTTCAAACTTTATTTAGCTGTTAAACTTTGGCTAAGCTTGAGATTATAAATAAAGGCCTCGACCAATTAACAAAGGTCAATGGTTTGTTGTAAGAACTATTTTCTTTCTGGCTGTTAAGAATTATTTTGGAAGTTGCTATGAATTTAGAAGTCCTTCTGGACCAAAGACAAACTATTTTCATTAGATGTAGGTGATTGGAGTTGGAGAAGAATTACTTCCTTTCCTCTTCCATGAATGTTGCAGTAAATGAGTAAAAGCAATTAATTCTATTGTCAAGTTATCTGGTGCAATGTTTTAATGTTCCTTGCTTTAAATGATGAAAGTAAATCATTGTGTTTCTATGTGATGAATGTCTTAGTAGATGAATTATTTTTCTTACCATGACATTTATTACAATTGTATTTCTTTCTCTATGTTAAATAGTTTACCTCAACTATGTGATGAATGTCTTAGTAGATGAATTAGTTTTCTTACCCTAATCTTGATCATATATGTGTTTTCTCTCTGCTAAGTAGCTTTCTTAGACAGAAGTTGGATGCTCTTTCGATTAAAGTATTATTACTAAGCCCCTTTGGCATAGGATCGTTGTCTGCATGTTTGAGTAGAGGGTTATCCCAATCTCGACCCATTCCCAATAGTTAAAATTTTTTTCCTATCTTATTCAAGTTGGTTTATACTGGCTTGCATCTCTTGTACCTGCCTCACCTAATAGAAAATACTGAAAAAAACTGTCTTAACCGAAGGAAAAGATTTCACCAGAAAACACAAAAGCTCATCGATAATTTGGCCAGATTGTAAGATCTGGAGAACCATTACACTCCAAACGCTGCAGAGTCTAATTGGGCCTCAATGGCGGGTTTGGTTCCTTCTGTTGAATCAGGGGATTTAAGCCCCATCAACACAGCCCCAGATGTAAATATACATTTTCCATTGATTACAAAGGAGGAGATATTTATCATATGCAAAGGTAAATTCTTGGAGAAAGAGAACAAAGGCATGGTTCCAGGGGGAGTGATGGTCATAGGGGGAGCATGAGTGATATGAATTTAGTATTGCATCAGAGTGTTTCAATCAATACCAAAGGGGGATATTGTTGATTATTTGGGTTGATTGTCATTGATGTCAATCCTTGAAGAAAGTCTGGTAGCACAAAGGTTTGGGTAATGGACCCAAGTTTTTTTTTATGTATAATGGTATGGTTTTTAATATATTTGAAGATAAGACTATTCTATATGGATATCACATGTCATGCCATTTTTGGTGGTATGCGGAACGTCACATAACTCCTCACGGTTAGAGAGTTATGGCAATGTGAATTTGGAGAAACCTTATGAGTCATCTAGAATCCCCAAAAGGTCAAAGTAGTCAAAGTGGTTGCAAAGAAGAAATTATTTAAATAATAAAGTGAAGTGATGAGTGTAGTATAATTCAAAGTGGATACAAAAGAAATTATTTAAATAATAAAGTTAAAGGAGAAATTAGTAAGTGGACAAGTGGTTAGAAGTGGGTTAGCCCTACAATAAGGAAAGTGGTTTAAGAGATTTTAGAAGGTAAATAATAAAGTGAAGTGATGAGTGTACTATAAGTCAAAGTGGATATAAAATAAATTATTTAAATAATAAATTTAATGGAGAAATTACTAAGTGGACAAGTGGTTAGATGTCGGTTAACCCTAAAATAAGGAAAGTGGGTTAAGATGGTTAAAAGGTAACCCCTTGAGGAAGCTACATGAAAGTATAAATAAGAGGCAAGGCTCTCTTATTTTAATTAGACTTGAGCATATTGAATATCTACAAGTGAATGAGGTAACCAAAGGATATCTAAGCTAAATTTTAGAGGGAAGGTGAAGTAAATAAGGACGAAATTCAAGGGAGGATACATTCTTTTGATGATGCTTTCTAAGGTATGTTATTTACAGGTCATCTCACCATTTTTGCAAAAAAAAAAATCTAGAATGATTCAGACCATGAAATTCAGAGTTTGTGGCTTGCTGTAGAGTTTATCTAAGGAAGATCTATTGAATTTTAGTATTGGTTCATGTCTGAGGGATTTTGGTTGAGGTATGTTTCTGAATTTATTGGTACAGATAGAGGTTGTATAATAGTGAGGTTATAGCACATGGTTTGAGGTACAAACTTGTGGTATAGTGTTTGAGGTATATGTGATCATATCAGATTTGGATGATGAAATTGATGAGGGATTTTGGTTGAGTTACATGTTGGGTATATGGTTGATACAAGTAGTTGATGAGTTGACACATACATGAGGTGTATATTTGATGATGTTGGTACATCTTAATGAGTCATAGTTTATGTGCATTTGATGCATGATTGGTACATATTTGGTGCATGGTTGATGAAATCGTTGATGGTATAGGTTGAGGTATAGGTTGGTGCATGGTTGATTCACTTTTTTATGGTACAGGTTGATTACAGTTTGTTTGGAAAGGTTATTGTGACATGTTATTTGTACAGGTTTGGTTCATGGTTGATGCATTTGTTTATGGTACATGTTGAGATACAGGTTGATGTATGGTACATGTTGGCACAAGTTGTTATAGGTTGATTATAGGTTTACATCACTATATCTCATAGTGATAGTGTGATAGTGGTTCCATCATTCTAGTTCTACGTCAAGGCGGTTGGACGGGGCAAGGATAGGTGGTTGTAGCCACCTTCCACTTGTAGCTGGAGAACATAAGGGGTTGTAACCTCCTTGTTGTTGTAGCCAGATAATTGAGGAGTTAGAGCTTCCATCAGGTTGTTTCCTGAGAAACTAGGGGGTTGTAGCCTCCTTTTGGTTGTAGCCAGAGAATTGGGGAGTTGGAGATTCCTTCAGGTTGTAGCCTAGGAAACTAGGGGTTTGGAGCCTCCTTCCAATTGCAGCTGGAAAACAAAGTAAGTTGGTGCTTCCAATGAATGTAATATTAAATACATATAATAAAAGAATTATGTGGTTTTCTTCCACTTTGGGTTTCCACGTAAAAACATTGGTGTACTGTGTATGTGTGTGATTGCTCATTTTTTCATTGTTTATTTACTCAGCAACTATTGGATGATAATGCTACATTGATATAACACTTGGATTTTGTGGTTAAAAGGGATTATTTCTCTATTACTGATTCACTGCCCCTCTCAGTAATCCAACACCAAGTGTGTCACCTTGGGGTGCCCCATTATTATTTGTGAAGAAGAAAGATGGGACCTTGAGATTGTGTATTGATTTTAGGAAGCTAAATAAAGTAACGATGAAGAACAAGTATCCCTTACCAAGGATTGATGATAACTTCAATCATTTGAAGGATGCAAGGATATTTTCAAAGATTGATCTCAGATTAGGATACCATCATGTAAGGATTAAAGATGAATACATCATCAAGACTTCCTTCAGAACAAGGTATGGTCACTATGAGTTTACAGTGGTTCCATTTGGGTTATCAAATGCACCTGTTGTTTTCATGTGTTTGATAAATGGTGTTTTTTAAGAGTACTTAGACAAGTTGGTCATTTTATTCTTGGATGACATCCTTGTATATTCCAAAACAAAATAAGAACATGAGAATCACTTGAGGATGTTGTTGCAAGTGTTAAGAGAACACTAGTTGTATGCCAAATTGAGCAAGTGCTCATTTTATCATAACCAAATTCATTATTTGGGGCATATTATATCCAAATAAGGGATAGTAGTGGATCTTGAAAAGATTGAGGCCATTATAGGATGGCTAGCACCCAATAATGTGACATAAGTTAGATCCTTCATGAGTCTAGCTGGCTACTGCAAAAGATTCATTGCAGGGTTTTCAAGGATTGCTCACCTAATCACTTCCTTGCAAAGGAAAGGGGTGAAGTTTCAATGGATAGTAGAATGTGAAAATAGATTCCAACAATTGAAGAACTTGTTAACAAGTGCTCCGATTCTGAGAATTTCAGATCCTAATGAGGACTTCATGGTTTTCACAGACACATGAAAAGAGGGATTTGGTTGAGTCCTCAGTCATAATGGTTTGGTAGTATTTTTTGAATCCATAAAGTTGAAAGAGCATGAAAGGATCTATGCCACTCATGATTTGGAGTTAGCATCTATAGTACATGTCTTAAATAATTGGAGGCACTACCTCATGGGAAATATATTTGAACTGAGGACAGACCATAATAGTCTGAGGTATTTGTTTGATAGTTTAAATGACAAGAAAAGCAAATGGTTGGAATTCCTTTGTGATTATGACTTTGATATCAATCACATGAAAGGAATGGATAAAAAAGGGGTTGATGCACTTAGCAGGAGAGTGAATGAGTTACATGATACAACCATTAGAATGTACCAAACATATCTTAAAGGTAGAATTTATAAATTTGCAAAAGTAGATTTGCAGTACATGGAGATGGTAACAAAATTGCAACAAGATAAAATGCAACAGATAGTCGAAGATTATAATTTGGGAGATGATGGAATGATCCTATACAAGAACATAATTTTTATAACGAATTCTATGGAATTGAAAAGTATGATCTTGAAGGAGATGCATAATGTGCCTTATGCTAGACACCCAAGATATCAGAAAACAATGGCAGCAGTCAGGAGCCAATACTGTTGGCCAGGTATGAAGAAATAAATTGTTGAGTATATTTCTAGATGTATGGAGTGTCAAAGGGTCAAGGCTAAGCATGGACACTCAACTGGGTTGTTGTAGCCATTACCCATTCCTGAGTGGAAGTGGGAAGTGGTGACAATGTATTTCATCACCAAATTGTCAAGGACAAGCAAGCATCATGATTCTATCATGGTAGTGGTGGACAAGCTTACCAAGGCTGCTCATATTATTCCATTGAAGACTACTCATAAAGAAACCAATGTTGTTGATATATATATGAGGGAAGTGGCCCGATTTCATGGTACTCCTAAGACAATTATGTCTAATAGAGACCCAAAATTCACTTCAAAATTTTGGAAGGGATTATTCAAGGGGCTAAGAACCAATCTAAACTTCAGTACAACCTATCATCTTGAGTTTTATGGGAATACAGAGAGGGTAAACCAAGTAATAGAAGATATGTTGATAATGTATGTGATGGAAAAACCATCAAAGTGGGAATACTATCTAAACTTGGTAGAGTTTTCTTACAACAATGGGTACCAAACATCTCTGAATATGAGCCCATTTGAAACACTTTATGGAAGAAAGTGCACCACTTCTGTAAGATGGGACAATCTAGCTGATAGGGAAGTGATTGGGCCGGAATTGCTCAGAGAAATGGAAGAGAAAATGTTGAGGATTAAACAAAATTTAAAGGTTTCTTAAGATAGGTAGAAAAGTTATGTTGTAAAGGGTAAAAATCACAGGGAGTTTAAAGTGGGTGATCATGTATTCTTGAAGGTTTAGGCCAACAAAAGTTCACTGAAGTTAGGAAACTATTCCAAGTTGAAAGCTAGATATTGTGGACCATTTTAATTCCTAGAGAGGATCAATGTAGTAACCTATATGATTTCATTTCCTTCATCTATGTCTATTCATAATGTATTCCATGTATCATTTCTCAAGAAATATATACTTGATGCAAATCATGTAATTGATTGGAATGTGATTCAGGTGGAGCAAGAAGGCGCTATCCAAGTGCATCCGATACACGTTCTGGATGGAAAAATCAAACAACTCCAGAATCAAGCCATAGGGTTTGTAAAGGTCCAGTGGACCTGGTGCGGTCCTAAGGATGCTACTTGGGAGCATGAGGATGTAATACAGGAAGAATACCCGCATGTTTTTGAATATTTTGAAAATCTTGTTGATATGGTGTAAAATAATTGCACTGAGGACAATGCAAAAATAAGGGGAGGGGATTGTAATACCCCGAGGTCGAGCCCCTAATTTTTAAATCATAGGCTAGTGATACAAGTAATGGTAGGCTAGGAGGCTTATGTGATAGTTGGGCCAGAGACCCTAAGATGCTAAGGCTAGGATCATGTTTTGTATATGTAAATATTCAAATCATTAATATAAAATCATCATTTCATGTAGACCGACCACAATTAAAGAGTGTGGGGGACTAGGATCCACTAGGCTTAGTAAGGGAGGGGGTTGAGAGGCTGGAAAAAGGGGATAATATTAAGAGATTAAGTCTCATAGAATAATATATATTATTATTCTAAATGATATAAGGAGGATATAAATTTATCCTAAGTTCCTTTGGGAAAGGGGAACAACTTACAAATGGAGAGGAACATGCTTCATGAGCACCATGTGTCATCTCAGGAACATGTAAATATATGTGGGGATTTTGACTGTTTCAGGGATCCTTTTTCCATTACTTTCACTCACGCACACAACGAGAAGGAAAGCAGTAAATAATGGAACACCATTGTTGATTCCTCGACCATCCCGAATCTCTACAACAAGCCCAAACTAATATATTTGTTGAACCTGTACCCTACGGGTTCCCTATGTTTCGTCTGGTCATTTTTACCCATGAGTTTCATCCTCGAGATTCTTTCCATCCCTTGTGCAGTTCACGCATGCACTGAACAAGAACACATCCAGAGCCATTTCCACCATTGTGAACCTCTGTAATTTATTGGTTTGTCCCCTTTCCTTACCTGATTTGTTGTTGTGGTTTGCAGAGGTAGTTTTTCAGGCCCGTGGTTGTAGAATCAAGTTTCTAGGCCTATGAGAAACTCTCTTCAGGTGAGAGAGTTGTTGGGGAAGTGAGTTCTCCTAGAGGGAGTCAAGTAGCAGCTATAGAGATATGAGAATTCTTGTCCGACCTATTGTTGAATCCCTAGAAGGGAGGTGGAGCATGTTGATGGACTGTGTGACAATGAAGGTGTATACTCCTAGGGTGGGACAAACATGCGGGGAATGAGAGTCTTTGAGAAATGGATGTAAGTGGCTCCTTGGAGGAAATCCTTCTTGTAGACTTGTGCAACTTCCTGTTATCCTTGCCTAGCTTAGGAATCCCTTGCCCGATGGAGTCTAGTCCCATATTGGGGATGAAACATTGCTGAGAGTGATGAGAAACGTCATCTAAGGTTGGGAGGTTTGTGGAAGGTCTACACACAGTCAATGCACTTCAATTAAGAGATAAGAATCATTTATGTGCTTAATGGTTAATGATGTATTTTAGTGCATGTTTGTGATTCTTATAATAATATCATGGGTTTCGTTGCATGTATTCTTTCATGTTATCTTTGTTTATTTATGTTAAGTTTCTATTTGATTTATTTCAAAAAGATCTATGTCTACCATAGACCAACATGTCTATGTCTGGTCATGGAGAATTTTAATCATATGGTATCTGAGCGGTTTGGTTTTGGAGTAGTGGTGTTTCCCCCAATGATGATGGTGGGGGGACGTTACATATATACCTTATCAAGCCAACAAATTATTACAATCAAATGTTAGTTAGTTAGTGGACCAACAAGTAAATTAAATAAAAAGGAAAAGGAAATAATAACAAAGCTAAACATGCATGAGATACAACACAAAACCAAAAATTGGAACAAGAGATAGTTACCAACAGATAAGATCTTGTTAGTAACGCCTTAGAGAAATATAGGTACTTATGAGTCCCATATTCCTCCTTGGGAGGGTCTTGATTCTCCCCAATGTGCAACTCTTCCTCCTCTTACAATAATAAAAATGGAAAAGAAGAACTATAACCAACTTCTCAAGAGGTTAGAAGGTTGGTCTTTGTTATGGATGTTAGAAAGCTTCTATGAAAATAGTCAAGTCTCAAGGAGAAATTCTAACAACATAACAATACATATTAATTCTTACTTTGGTTCACTCGTCAAGCTTGTATTTATAGGATTCATTCAATATTTTACAAAAATAGTTTGCAATGTGATTAGAGGTCCTCATTTAGGTACCTCCCTAGTCCTTAAATGGCCCTAAGGCTAGATTTAGACATGGATTTGGGAGACTTCTCATGGTACACCTAAGCTGGAAGTGGGTTAGGCATGACCATAATCATAAATGTGTCACTTTCGCATATATGAAATTTTCTTTGATGATATTCGAACAATCCATACAATTTGCACAAATTTGATAGTGTTATCCCGTGTTGTTGTGTGCAACAATGACTTTGGAGGACTGTGCTCAAATTGAAGGAGCCATTTTGTATAGTTTTGTGATTTTTCTGAATGAATCTTGTTAATGTTATAGGTATGGTATTTGTTGTGTTGTACTGGTAATTTATTTGGCCACCACCTGTATTGTTGTGAGAGATTTTTTGGTGATAACATATGCCTCTTGATGTGTGATGTTAGGAGCATACATATAGCCAAAATACATCATTGTTTCTTTTTCCTTTGATATAATCCTATAGAGGAGTTGGAGGATGTTTTGTAGGATAAATTTTAGGATGATACGTCAAAGGGAGAGGGAAGATCATTCATAAAGATTGTAAGATCATTCATAAACATTGTTCTCTAAAAAGAAAATATATTTGTACAAATGTTAAAGCATGCTCCATGATAATGCCATGAAACCATAAATATATAACTGTAATTGAAATGTTTTGATTAAGTGGATATCTACAACAACCTTGGGGTTGTCAACAATGGTAGATAATGGTTTTGATGAGTGAAATTTATCTGAATCGAGGAATGAACAATTTTGTTGAGTGTCTATGAATCAAAGGCATTGATGGCCTATCAAATTTAGAGGTATTTGTCTGGTACTAATAACTACAATGGTCACATAGTAAGACCCACCCTAACATGAAACTGTGTTGAGGTCGAATGTTATAGGGGACAATGGAATCAAAAAGTAACAAGGGATGTTTCAGTTCTGTTTAAGGATCCTCATTTATAGGGTAATGAGAGCCAAGATACTACCAGCTTCTTGGAAACATATGTTTATGTCGATAGGTAGGGAGGTGGGGCTGGAAGAAGCGAGGCACTCCTTGAAATCAACTAATCAAAGATGATATCAGATACTGACTTGTAGTAAGGTGGATTGACTGGGAAAATGTACGAAGTTCAGAATGCATGAGACTCAAAAACTTCCATTTATTTCAGTTTTAGTGATGAATGGAAGCAATGTGAAACATAATTTGGTGTCAACGGGATGACCAAATATTTGGATAAACTATGTTGAGTAGATATGGCTATAAAGAGATGGGGGATAGCTCAAACATTAATATTTGGGACAAAAGGGTATAGGATACCTGGGTTTTCACCACTAAGAGGATATTTTTCATCTATGGTTCTGAAGGATAGATGCCCCAACCAATGGCAACATGGGTTTCTTTTCCATGTAAAAAATGCCATCGGATAGGATGGAAAAACTTTATTGTACTTTCTAGAAATTGAAAGGTATTTTATACATTTACCAAATGAATAAAGCATGATTTGGGTTGATTATACACATAAAAAAATAGGTTCCCTAATGATAGGTGACTTGGCCTTCTTGGGGAACAAGTATTTGGAGGAAACTGGTGGAGGGTGGTATCCCCATGCGTGGGTTTATTTACTAGGTAAATGGACGAATGATGGGAAAATGATGGGCAGATGGAAAAATTATTTTGGATGAGAAAGAGGGATAATTAAAATGTGGAGGTGCATTTAACATAATAAAAAAAAATATGATTTGGGAGTCCATAATGGGAAGGTTAGAAATATGATTAGAAGAATTATGAGGTTTGTTCTCTAAGGTGAAAAACTATCAAGACTCCTAGTCTTGGGGGGTAAAAATAGTATGAGTGTTGATTTTCCAAGGGGAAAACATATGTAAGACAACTCATGTAGGTGGGAAGGATACCAATCAACAATACTAGAGTGTAACAGAGGTGAAGGTACTGCAAATTTGGATGTTTTGAACCTAAAGGTATTAGTTATAAGATGACACTGGTAAATGCAATTGATCACATAGGGATTAACGAAATTCCAATTTGAAACATCTACCTAAAAGGGTCCATATGATGTTCATAATTGTATGGGCTATGATTATTCTTAACAAGTACCTTCACACCAAAACCAAATACCTGAAGTGAAAAATATCTGATAAAAAATGATATATGACAACTGCTTGATAAAAATGATAATGGGAATGCATACCTGTGCCCGTGGGATTTGTGATGGACCCTCGATACATCTAAGTAACATATAAAACATGTGATACCAATGTGTATATGGGAGTGTCAGGATCGTGCTACAATGAATAGTGTGAAAAATGGAGCTCCTAGGCTCCTATATGGGTGTTCAAAAGTTTGGGAGGCAGGCATATAAATAGGTGTGGGGCCCACTATGCCACCTCATTTTGACCTACAATTATTGATCTCTAGCACACTGTGTGGATGAATTTGAGATATTTTGGAGACTATGGGCGATCAAATTTGAGCAACGAGAGAGTCTGGTAAGAGACCAAAACCTCCATCTTTTTTTGAATTTCTAGGGTTTGGGGGTGGGGGATGTACAAAGGGTCATATGACCATATTTATGTGTGAATGGGGGAAAAATGAATGCAATTGGAATATGCCTATGCAGTTTTGTGTGGGTATTATATCATATCCTACACAGAGTGTGTGGTAGAAATTGATACAGTCGTGCCCATGTTTACGTGATTGTAGTAATTTTCCCTACGCAGTTGGTCACAACTGTCAAGTTGACAGTTGCATAGGTTGGAACTATCATTAATGAAAGAAACATGTAAGATTGTGTAATTGTTGGACAAATAATTATGTTGTTGATTGCGTAGTTATTTAACTCATAGTGGTGCATACTAGCACGACTGTATCATGAACATTTGCGTTGATGTGCATGACTATTCGAGTGACAGTCGCATTGATTTGTAGAAGTTTGTTTTAAAAGATGATTTTTGGAATTTTGAAGATTTTGGCTAATCATGATATGTTTGGATTGAATGAAAGTGAGCGACGACATATCAATATGTTGCTTCGATGGAGAGAGATATTGGGAGTGCCTCTAGGGGGATGTGTAGGGGAATTTTCGAGTTCAACAACAACTATCTCGGGTTGGGATACTAAAGGATTTTTACTTTTCTCCTGTGAGATCACAGGAGGATTTGCTGATTTTATTGAGTGGGATGTGGCCCAATGTAGAGTCCTTTATGGTCTGTGGGAAGGAGCTCCGCTTTTCAGTTAAGGTTGGTATATACT
>JZKD02S2279521.1:886439-922173 GCA_000966675.3 Picea glauca
CCATTAAGATTAATGATTCGAAGATAAAATTGAGAGAAATTGTTAATAATTTACAATAACTGATTCACCCCCCCCCTCTCAGTTATTTCATACCTGTAACATATACTTTTCGATGGGGCTCCCCTTTAGGGGTATAGAGAAGGACACTTGGACCAATATTCCATGGGAAGAGACTTTTTTCGAGATGTCGCAATGCCTCTATTATGTTGCAGAGCCACTGATAGGTGGATCAATAAAGCTAGTGATTATTGATTCTTTACTAACACAGGTGGTATCCTTTATGGTTGTGTGGATTTATGGGTCATTGGGGACCCAACACATTTCAGGGACACACCTAGGAGTAGCTGAGAGGGTCTTAGATGAAGATACCTTCACATAGGCATAGGTGATCCGTTCGTGTAGGATATCGCAGTTGGAACGATGCACTATAAATACATCAAGGGAGTTCTCCTTTGGGTCGATACTCTCCATTTTATTTTTGTAGAGGATTGTATTACTTTGCTTGTTGGAGAATGAATTTTTGGGAATAAGTGTAACAAGCGAGGCAGAGTGGGCCAAAGGGAACAACGCATGACAAAAAATAAGGAAGACTCGCGTGACAAAGGGAAAAGGAAGCATCACATGCTAGGATTTGCGGAAATCGAACGCATATGTGGAAAAACCTAGCCATGTTAGGGTTAGGGTTTTGGAGTTATATTGTAAGGTTTTTAACCCATTTTTAGTATAAATAGAAGATATATAAGGTAGACTGGGGCATCTAAGTTTTTATCATATTTTGTGGGTATCTTTGGAGAGTCCTTTTTGAGTTTAGAGTCTGTATTTTGATGAGAGTTGCAAAGATCAGATGGAGTTAATGTAACTAGGGGTCAGGTCACATGTTGTGGAGCTTAGTGTGACACTGGTCTGCCTCACTACACACCACTATTATATGATGTAATGCATGTAGTGCCAATTTGATGAAGAAGAAGAAATAAAAAGAAGACCTTTGTGGATGTATCCCAGGGGGGGTGAACCATGGTAAAGCCCTGTGTCTCAATGTGTCTGAATGTTTTTGTTATTTATGAAATTATGGTTAAATGGTTAGATGAATGAATGGTTTAAATTACAGCGTGCACTAGAAATATGTATGCAGAATGAATATTATGAATGAATGAAGTAGTAGATATGATGAATGGTATGATAGAATGTATGTTTAAATAGAAATAGAAGTAAGAAGAACAATCACAATCCCTTCCATGACTGCATATACTTGTGTCCTACAGTCACCCATAAAGCTTCTCGGGTGAGACTGCATTGTGCACTCTGTGTTCAATGTAGCCTTCTGGTTTACCAGAAGGGCCGATGGTGAAAATGGTTTTGTTGGAGAACTAAGGTAGAACCCAGGTCATCCCATACATACAACAAATGGTTCTGTCATCAGGAATCAGAAGAAGATCCAGTAAGGGGTTTAGCGAATAAGATGCATGGGTAAAAAGGCATGTTTATGACATGGAATCCTATGAAGCAATAGATTGAAATATGGTTAGAGAAAAAGAAATTGGAGTTCACACAGAAAGATAATAAGGGTTCCAAGTACACATTGGGTAATTACCTGCAGAGGTATGTGTTTACCGATTTGCATGAAGCATATTTTTATTTTTTTCCACAATTATTACAGGAGTGGTTATTAAGGTTGAAGGATACCCATCCAACTAATCAGATCAAGACAATAGAGTAGACTAGTGAAAATATCACGCAACTGGAAAGGGTTAATAATAAATTGAAAATATTACTAAATTTGGAGTAGATAAAACAAAGTCTTATATTGTTGCAAAGAAGGATTTCTTGAAGGGACCCAAAGGGAGGTACATCAGGTCACTCTACACATTGATCAAGATCTTATTACATGATAAAGGCATGATGACCATTGAATGATACAACTATATCACTCTGTGCACATGGGGGAGTTGGGGGAAACACTAAGGAAGATTTGAGAAATGGAGAAGGATCTCGAGAGTAGCCAGAATAAGAAGGAAATGGACCCCATCATGATGGATGATGGACATACCAAGGAAATCATAAGGAACGTAGGTGTGACGTGCAACAATTGACCCTACCAGTATAACATGAATAACAAGAAGAGGGTTGTAGCCAAGCGAGAGGGATTGGACAATGATGAGGAATAGGTAGAGATATTCGTGCCATGGGGCAGATTGAGGATATCTTTCATGCCACATATGAGAGGAAAACAAGAGGTATTAGGTCTGGCCTAGAATAAAGCTCTCCATTCCATATATGAATTAGTGTGGAACCTACAAACCCATGTGTGACTAAGACAACTAAAGAAGAAAAAGCAGTTAACTAGAAAGTGATTAGTGGTAGAAAAACATTTGCAAGATGTGGGTCTAGTAGCAGAAGTGAAATTTCAACAAGTAGTAGTCATAAAAATCAATTATATACATGCGTGGAGGTTGTAGTTCAACAAATTTCACAATGGAAGGGAAAGATCCAACTATTAGGTTACCAGAGTTCCCGGGGACAGGTCAGATGATCCAGAAAATATTTTTTTCATATATGAGAATATATGGGTAGTAAAGCAGATTAAAGACAAGGATACAAAGGTTGTGTAGTTGGAAATCATGTTTAGAGACCACACATTATATTGGTGCATGGGTCTCTCAAAAAATAATCCAACGGGAACGCCTACAACTATCGAAGATGTGAAGAGACAATTTGTAGCATACCCTCCTGGCCACCCAGGCCGAGTCACATCTCTCTTATACTTATCTTGCCATCAACTCTGAGTCCATAGTGTATCATCCCCAGGCACCTATCGGGCTATGCCATGAAAAAATTATAGACTGCATATGAATTTTTAAACATATGCAATTACTCTGAGAAAATGCCTCGATTCATGCGGAATAACAATAAAAATACACAAACAAGTCACACAGGAAAAATCCATGAAATTAAACACTTAAATAATAATGCAACAAGTAATTTAACACATAATTGATACTTGTATATGATAAAATACCACCAAATATGTGAAGACCTTCCACAAACCTCCAACCTTAGACCATGCTTCTCAGAACTCTCAGTAGTGGGTCAACCCCGATATGGGAATAAACTACACCCGGGTAAAGGGATTCCTATCCAGGATGATGTATCTCAGACAACAGGAAGGACTCCATCAGGTGCCAACTCAAAATAAAATCCCACATTCTCTCATTCCCCACATGCATGTCCCACCCCAGGAAGTGTGCCCCATCTTTGCTCAACAGTCCTTCGGCTGCCCCACTTCCCTTATAGGGTTTCAACAATAGGTCGGATGATAAATCGCAGAGCACTATAGCTGTAATTGGGCACCCTCAGGAAATCAATTCCTAGGAATTCTCTCACCTAGAGAGAGTTGGTCATGGGCCTGATAACCTACCTCTTTAATCCCACATGCCTAACAACCCACCTCTTCAATCCCACAGGCCTAACAACCCACCTCTTCAATCCCACGGGCCTGAAAACCTGATTCTTCATTCCATACCTTAATTCAACCAAGTACAGGTACATGCGATGGAAACAACGATGTTCAAGGTAAAGTACAGGTGATGGAAGAAATGACCTTTAGGTAAGGTGTAGGTGCGCTGCTCATAACAGGAAGGGTATGGGTTACTTTTGAAGGATTGTGTGTAATATGGAGAGGTCCAAATGATGGAATGAATGGAATCAATAACTAATTCACTAAGTCCAAACTTTGTGTATCCATGTCCCTAATTGGACACTTGTCATATTGAGAGCTACTTTGGACACTTGTCCCCATCCTTATAACTTAGGATAAAATAATTATCCATACCTTAGTCTTTATAAATATAATATAATATTCCTTTGGAAATAATCCTTCTAGATTAGCCCCCTTTCTAGGTTCTTATCCACCCTCCCCTTTCCCTTCCTAGTGTAGTTTAGTCCCCCATACAATTTTACGTGGTTGGTCTACATGCAGTGATGTGTTTTTCATTAATGATATGAGTGTTTACATATTACAATTATAGGCTCACTGGCCTTTATCATCTAGGCTCTCTAGCCTAATAATCACATAATCTTTTTGGTCTATAATAACCTAGCTAACCAACCTATAAAACATATTTACATTTACATTTACCGTTGGGGTTCATTCTAGGGCTATTACATTCCCCTCCCCTTATTTATGCACTATCCTCAGTGCATTATATACCATGTATGATTCAAAATTCCTAAATTTTTTCCAATCCTTTGCTATTGGAATCTTTTTGTCTTCTTGGTTTTCTACTTTCCAAGAACCAATTCATGTATTTATACTATAGCTTGAAGTCATTTTCTCTATTTCATAGAGATGCTTCGGGAAATAATTCATCTCACTATTCCATTTGACACACCCTCATCATTATAGCTATCATGCCATAACCACTCCTTAGTTTCCTCTTCATTTTTTCACTCACCCTTCCAGGCTTAGGTATTCCTTCACTGCTACACAGTTCCTCAACGATCCATCTTTCCAAGTATTTCACACACAAGGAGAGTGCCAACTCATTACCGGAACCCCACCAAGGTTCTGCATTTATAGGGCTCCAGTGTCTCCAACAGTAATTGTTCTTCCCCAACATTCCAACTTTAATCAATATTATCTCATCTATGTCACACACATTCAGTTACTATGAGAGAACATTATAAAAAAATCATTTATAAAATCAAACTTATTTCATAAGGAATTCAACTTTTCCCAAAATATGAAATTCTATCTCATAATTTTTCATGGTTGTTGCAATAGTAGGATGCAATCTTCCTTATGGATTTCAGCAAGAACCATACTGAATACCACTTTTCCTACAATGCTTCCATCTTGCATTCAACCAACATATTATCATTATTTCTTGTACATTATACTTTCATTGCAATATGTACTAAAATCTTGCAAATTGATATTAGAATTTTCTACACTTAACAATTCGATCACAACTATAAAAACAATTTATTAAATAAAATGAATTATCATTATCTGCATAGGAATTTTCAACAATTATACTTTTCTTTTCCTAGAAATTATTACTCTATTTCCTGAACAAAAATTTCATGTAGTCAATCCTTATGTGACTACTTGACTTGCAACTTTCCTGTTGCAATGTCTAACAGCTCCTTAAATGTTCTCAACTTCATGAGTTAGTAATAATTGTAACATTTTAGTTGTTAGTATAATCATTTCCATTAAATAACATGTATGCATGAACTCACAAAAATGCATTCAATAATGAACCCAAGTATAACAATTCTATCATGCATAAGTGCAACTCTACCACTTACTAGGCATGAGTGCACTTGTCAAAGCATATCTATTCAATGCACTTTTGCATTCATTTTTCATAATTCTCTATATCTAAGTTATGTATCTCACCATTGGTAAATTGGAAGTTTGGCCAATGCCTTGACACATTCTCTATACACTTCCTATTGTCTTCTCAATTATTTGTATGCCTTCCTTTTTGACCTGAACACTACACCACAAATATAATTTTGTGGTGTTTATTAGTGTTAGCAAAAAGGTTGCAGTCCAAATATTATTTAGAAGTAAGAATTTCTTTGGATATTTGTGTGGTATATATCCTTTCCATAACCATACTTTTACATAACCAACCATGTCATGGTGTCATACATGACTAGATTTTCTAGCATCCATTCCTATAATAGGTTCATACCTTTTATTGCCTTGGTTATTAGCTCATAACCAATTAACATGGCATGTCTCTATGTCAGTGTATGCATTCAAAAGCTA
Source organism: Picea glauca (assembly GCA_000966675.3). Lineage (NCBI taxonomy): Eukaryota > Viridiplantae > Streptophyta > Pinopsida > Pinales > Pinaceae > Picea > Picea glauca. The sequence goes on from JZKD02S2279521.1 coordinate 892,219, forward strand.
AAAAGATTTTATAATTATTACAGGCCTCCAACCTTTACCAAACCCAATGGTATTTTATTCACATCAATACATTCAACTAATACAATAATGTGATTTTATAAAATAAAACTTTATGAGGAAATTCTTACCTAAATTCCCTTCATCAATTATGCAATAAGAGGATATAAAACTCATACCTGCATAGCTTCCATTAAATGAATTTAATGCTACCTGGATAGTTGAAAATAATAGAATATCCCATGCTTCTATTATAAGACTTATAATCCACTCTTTAGCTTTATGTTGTTTCCTTCTATATGTAGAAACATTAGTAGCAACACTTGCATACATGCAAGAATTCTCTCTTTCCTTGTACAACAACCACCATTAGTTTCTTTCATATTAATATATATTCAAAAATAGACTAATCCTAGTCTTATTATTTTATATATGTATATTAACAAACTGGTATTCACCAATTCATATTTGTATGCACTAATAATGCATCACTAGAATGATCCTAAAAGGATTTGCATGTCAATTTCATGTACTATGTATGGTTTTACAACAAGCCATAATATATTTGTTGCTACAGTAATTGGAGCAACCTCTTTCTCCATGTGTCACTTTTCTTTTTTGCTCCTAGAAGTCTTTAATTCTTCAATAAGTACTTCGGCGAATATCACTCCGGGGGACTTGAGCGACTTGGGAGTTGTAATGTACCGAAGTCCCTAAATGAATAAGGACCGTCCCTACCAATGCTTGATTAATTCATGGTCGTTAGATCTCGTAGTGGAAGGATAGGGTAACAACTTCAACAAGTATCACTCCGGGGTAGTTGAGAGACTTGGGAGTTGTAATGTTCCAGAGTCCCGAAGCATCGAAGTCCTGAATTGATAAAGGTCACCCATATCAATGTTTGATTAGGTCATGACAGACGATATCGTTGAAGCCTCTAGATGGGATGGGACTGTCCATTCGACAGGAGATCAAATATTGACCATCTGATCTAATAAGTAGAGTTATTGGAAGGTATTCAGTGAAGTTTAACTCTAGGAGAAATCGAAGATTGACAAGGGAGAATGGTCGCAGGCCGAAGTCCAGAGGACTTGGTCCAAGCACCGGTCTCATGAAAAGGTAAAGGGGGGGTCAATTCGAGGAGAAAAAGGATCTGGAAGTGACTAATCCCTCGAACATTGTGTTCGAGCAAGCTCTTGTGTAGAAGAATACAGAGGAAGTTGCTAAAGAATGAATAAGCCTATGGTTTCGAGTCGTGGCCACATGGAAGTTGTTTGAAGGAAGCGCCTGTGCAGAATTGAATTTTGTATCAGCTAAAGGATAACATGGAATGGTTATAATGTGGAGAATGATAGTATATTATTCATGAATTGAGAAGAAAAATGACCTGTAGCATTATTTGGAATTGTTTTTTTATATGCATAATTCTAAAAAAATGGTGGCTTGCACATTTTGCAAAATTGGGGGGGTGTAAATATATCAGTTCAATAAAAGAATGGATATTCAAGAAATGGAAGAAGGAGAGGGAGCTTCCAACCATGATAAAGAGCCCAAAGGTCAAAATATCAGTGTTGGTAATGCAGAGACAGAATCCAACGGACACCGGGCCAGAGGGGAACAAGAAACATTGATAGAGACCGTGAGAAGCCTGAAAATAGAAGTGTAGAGTTACAAGTCAGACAATGAGAGACTGATAAGAGAACAAAACTAGATAAATTCTCAAGTGATGAAAAGATTAAATCAGTTGAAGAGGAAAACAAAGAATGGATCAAACTCAAAATAGGAGGAAGAGGCAAGATGTCATGAAGGAAGAGATGACCATAGAATAACTGGTTATTCAAGAAGTGCTAGCAGAACTCATAGGAATCACTCACCTCCCTATTCATCAAGTAAATGTTATGCATCTGAAGATTCCATAAGTAGTCCAAATGTGTCTCATGTTAGGCACAAAATAAGAAGACATGAATTGGACAATTTGCAAGGAGAGATGAGGAAGATTAATCCACGATCCTTTGATGGTGAAAGATAAATGGAAGATTATGTTGAGGCATGGTTGCTTGGACTCATGAAGTATTTTCAATTGCATAAATACTCATCAAATCTAGAAGCCATAATTGACACATACCATTTACATGGGAAAGTTGTTATGTGGTGGGATCAACTGAAGCAAGTTGAGCATATTAATGAGAATAGGATCACTTGGAAGGATTTCAAGAAATATTTTCATAAGGAGTATCTTTCAAAACACTTCTATGAAAATAAAATGAAGGAGTTATTTGAACTTAGGCTAGGAAGCATGACCATGGTAGAGTACGAAAAGAAGTTTGTGGGGCTGCTAAAGTATGTGGGGTTCATAAAATATGAGAATGTAAAATTACAAAGGTTTTTAAGTGGACTTCCATCCTTTTATAAAGATAAGATTCAATATGATGAACCTAGGACCTTCACCAAGACAATCTGGAAGGATAAGTACCTATATGAGAAAGGAAAGGGCAGAGAATCCATGCAAAAATATTGGAAGGATAAGAAGGAGAAGTATGATTAGAGGAGGAAGGGATTCAAATCTCCTTTTAATAGAAATATCCCAAATAAAAATTATCAAGACTAGTATGCTAAGGATGAATCCCAGAGAGAAGAATCCTTGGGAAAAAGGGGAAGACCACCAATCCAATGTTGGGGATGCAAAGAAGATCATCTGTAAAATGATTTCCCTCATAGAAAGGATAGAGTGAAGACCATGCACAACATGTATTAGGATACAAAAGTAGAATACATGTGAAGAACTTATGCATCCTTAGATGATCGACAAGAACAGTATCGATCCAATATGATCGAGGTGGAAGGTAAGATCATTAATCATCCTATTTCTATTTTAATTGATTCAGGAGAAAATCATTGTTACATTGATCCTAAAATAGTGAATAGATTACATTTGGAGAAAAGTAAGCTTGGAAAATCAAGTTTAGTTCAGCTAGCCAATGGAACCAAAACGAGAATCCATGATATGGTCAGAGGTTGTTCCATAAGTATTAATGGTGTGAATACTAATTCTGATATACATATTATACCATTGGGATCTTATGATATTCTAATTGGAATGGGTTGGTTGGACAATCATCATGATGTCCTAGATTGTCATAACAAGACATTTACATGTCTTGATGAAGAAGGAATACAAAGAACTATGAAAGGAGTTCCAAGACCCATCTCTATAAGGGAGATTTCATCCTCACAACTAAAGAGATGTTTCATAAAAGGATTTCAATTGTATGCAGCCCATGTGGAGGAGCCAGAAAAGACAAATAGTCTAAGCCTTGAAGAATTTTCAATACTACAAGAATTTGAATATGTATTCCAATAAATACCAGGGTTGCCACCAAAGAGGGAGATAGATTTTTCTATTGATTTAATGTCAGGAGCTTCCATGGTATCAAAAAAACCTTACAGAATGAGTACACCAAAATTAAAAGAATTACAAATGAAATTGGAAGAATTGTTGAAGAAAGGGTACATGCGTCCAAGTGTTTCACCTTGGGGAGCATCAATACTCTTTGCCAAAAATAAGGATGGAACTTTGAGGTTGTGTATTGAATTTCAATAGCTGAATAAATCCACTATAAAGAACAAGTACCCTCTACCCATAATTGATGACCTCTTTGATCAACTAAGAGGGGAAAAGATATTTTCAAATATAGACTTGCGATTGGGATACCATCAGGTAAGAATCGAGAAAAAAGGCATCAATAAGATAACCTTTAGAACTAGGTATGGGAATTGTGAATTTCTAGTGGTGCCATTTGGACTGTCTAATGCACCAACTGTCTTTATGTTCTTAATGAATGACATATTAAGAAATTTCTTGGATAAGTTTGTCATAGTATTCTTGGATGACATACTTGTTTATTCTAAGTCAGAAGAAGAGCATCAACATCACCTAAGATTGGTATTGCAAGTGTTGAGGGAACATCAGTTGTATGCCAAGATTAGTAAGTGTTATTTTTACTAAGAACAAATCTATTACTTGGGGCACAGTATTTCAGAACAAGGTATATCAGTGGATCCAAAGAACATTGAAGCCATTAGAGTATGGACAACACCTAGGAATGTTTCAGAAGTTAGATCTTTTATGGGGTTAGCTGGTTACTACAAAAGATTTATAGCAGGGTTCTCTAAGATTGTTCATCCCATCACTTCTTTGCAAAATAACGGAATTAAATTTGAATGGACATCTGAGTGTGAAGAAAACTTTAATTTGTTGAAGGAATTAATTACTAGTGCACCTATTTTAAATATTGCGGACCCAAATGAAAGTTTTATGTATGTACAAATGCATGCAAGGAAGGACTTGGTGGATTCCTCACTCAAAATGGACATGTCATTGGTTATGATTCTAGAAATCTTAAAGAACATGAGAGTAACTATGCCACACATGACTTGGAATTTGTTGCCATTATTCATGCTTTGAAGATGTGGAGGCATTATATCATGGGGAAGAGATTTGAATTAAGGATGGACCATAGTGGTATGAAATATCTTTTTGAACAACCAACTTTGAATGCTAGGAAAACAAGATGGCTGGAATTTTCAAGTGAATACGATTTCGAAATAAAGAATATCAAAGGAGAAGAAAATAAAGTTGATGATGCACTTAGCATAAGAGTACATCTCATGCATGCTACAACTGTTAGTATGTATCAGTCGGATTTAAAGAGCATACTTTTAGATGTTTTTGTCACAGGTCAGCATTACCTACAAGTAAAAGAAAGCTTACAGCAAGAAAATGTACAACAAAAAATTAAAGAATATGAGATGAAGGAAGATGTATTACTTATGCATAAAAATTGAATTTATGTTCCTAGTTCCAGAAAACTTAGGAATCTGGTACTAAAATAAATGCATAATGTTCCATATGTCGAACATCCTGGTTAGGAGAAAATTATTGCATCAGTAAGAAGAAAATTCTTTTGGCCAGGAATGAAAAACAATGTTGCATATTACATTGCCAAATGTATGGAATGTTAGAGAGTGAAGGTTGAGCATAGGCACCCAACGGATTTTCTACAACCATTACCAATTCCATAGAAGAAGTGGGAAGTGGTAACCATGGATTTTATAACTAAATTTCCCAGGATAGCAAGGAAACATGATTCAATCACGGTCTTGGTTGATAAATTGACAAAGGTTTCTCATTTTGTTCCTGTAAAAACGACTCATAAAACAACTAATATTGTAGAAATTTACATGAGGGAAATTGTTAGGTTGCATGGGATACCTAAGACAATTGTCTCAGACAAAGATATAAAGTTTACTTCCAATTTCTAGAGGGGATTTTTTAAAGGATTTGGTACAAATCTTAACTTTAGCACAACATACCATCCACAATCAGATGGGCAGATAGACAGAGTCAACTGAGTAATTGAATACATATTGAGAATGTATGTGATGGATAATCCATATAAGTGGGGAGATTACTTGCACTTGGTTGAGTTTTCCTATAATAATGGGTATCAAGCTTCATTGAAAATGAGCCCATTTGAAGTGTTGTATGGTAGGAAATGAAATACTCCAATGAGTTGGGACAACCCAATAGATGAAGTGGTAGTTGGGCCAAAATTGCTCAAGGATATGGAAGACCAGATGGTTAGAATTAAACATAACTTAAAGGAAGTTGAAGATAGACAGAAAATTTATGCAGATAAGAATAGAACAACTAGAGAACTTAAAGTGGGGGAGAATGTTATTTTAAAAGTGAATCCTAAGAAGAGCTCTTTGAATTTGGGTAGTTGTACAAAGCTAACATCCAGATTCTGTGGTCCATTTGAGATATTGGACAGAATAGGGTCAGTTTCATACATGCTTGCATTTCTTGCTTCCATGAATGTGCATAATGTATTTCATGTCTCTTTTATTAAAAAATATGTGCATGATCCTAACCATGTTATTGATTAACACTTGATTCAGGTAAAGACAGAGGGAGACTTTCAGATTGAGCCAATGTGAATATTGGACAAAAAAGTCAAAATTCTCTAGAATCGACTTATAGAGATGGTAAAAGTCTAGTGGACCTGCTACAGTCCTGAAGATGCTACTTGGTAGCATGAAGATGCCATGCAGGCAGAGTACCCACAACATTTTGAATAAATTTTGAAAATTTTCTTATGTTTTGTATATGCACTGAGGAGAGAGCCAAAATAAGGGGGAGAGGGTGTAACACCCCAGGTTTTGAGCCCCATATTAAATAATGTATTTTGTTAATCCTTGAAAGGACAAAGTTCCCAAACAATTGAAAGAGGCCAATGTGCCTACAAAATGTAATGTTTGATCATTATTAATAATAAATACATCACTGGTTGCTAGATGGAAAAGGACAAGAATTATAGGGGGCTATGATTCCACAAGAGAGGGGGCTTGAGGGGATAAGTATTTATTTATATTTTATTTTCCATTATTATTTTAATGGAGAGTAATAGTTGCATGAGCTTCTTGGGGGGAAGGACAAGGGGTTCCTTAAATCCAAGAATTACATAAACCCATCTTTGGTCTGTGGTGGGGGTTTCTTCTTCACTCATTCACTCACTTAGTAATTGAATTTCTCATTATTCACACCTCTCACTCTATTCTCACTCTTGACACCAACGCCCCCTCCCTCACAACTCGCAGGTCAGAAGGTCCACGTTAGCCCACAGGATCTTCTCTTCCTTTCGGCCCGAAGAACTGAAACGTTCTTCTATTTCCCTCTCGGGAAATCTTCACCCACAGATACCTCCTGCACGATCCCCCCCTCTTTACTTATTGGAGGATCGGAACTCGCGGCTTTGTGAGTTCAAAGGTCGAACGTTGCACTCTCGGATCTCCGAGACCCGATACCTCAGTCAATGTTGACCTTATCTTTACCTCATCGGGACTTCTACTCTATCATGATTTCTCTACTCGTGATATCAAGAAACTCACATCGCCGACTCCCGAGTCCCGATACATCGAAACTCTGACGCACGGGTGAGTTGACTTTTCACCGGTCCCTTATCACGTCGGGACTTCAGACTTTGCGGAATCGCGAATCCTGATGTCAATGTCTTGGTGCTTCTCGCCACGAAATCCCGATGATTTATGCCACCTGTCTTCCACTCTGACTCTTGTGGTCCCACACGACTCTTCCGTCGGGATATTGCATTTCGTGATATCACAATTCTTATTTCAATACTTTGGAGGTTCGATCTATGAAACTTCGATACACGATATACGTGTAGATCCAACGGTCCTAGCTGACTTGGATCAACTCTCTATCTGTCCTGAGCTTAAACCTTCAGGAATACATCACTATATATTCCCTTCACTTCCTCAAGATTTGACGACCCACAGAAATTCATGGATTCTCCTCGGAGAATACTGACTGTCCGTTCCTTCCCGATGGCTTCTGTGAAAGGACTAAGTGTTCTTTTCCATGGAACTCGTTCACCCGCTCGCGAACTTGTGACGCTTCCCTCGAACTTCAAGTCATGACTTGTCTTCGCTGTTCTCCAACAAAATCAAAGGCCTATCCTTCCTGAGCTTTTCCCACAGCTTTAAGTTCTCCTAGAACCATCTTTCACGCAGTCCTTGCAGAAAACCTTCAACAACGTCTAAGTGTTGAAGTCTCTCAACTCTGTGCACTCCTTGCAGCAGCACTCCTCAGTTCCTTTGCTCAGAATCGCAACTCTGAGTCTTAGCTTAGCCTGCGCACTCCTTGCACGACTCCTATGCTCAGTTTCACCTTTGAGGAAATGAGAATGAAAGCTATCTCTATTTGAACCCCTCTGTCAACGCACTCCTTGCGGACAATTCGACTGCACTCCTTGCAAGAATTATCTGGCTCAGAATAGAGAAACAATTGAAACTAATTCCTCCTTCCTCTCAGACCTCAATTCAATCATGAAATCACATACACAGTATAAAATAAAATGTAAACAGGAGTAAACATTCATGAGCATAACATTCAACATCAATACACAGAGAACAACACAAAACCATGAATTTGAACCAAAGATTTCTATTAATTCAAATGTCTGTACATGGGTGTTCTTATTCAGCTCTCTACGTGCTCTTCCTAGATAAAAATATTCTATTCTATGCTCATAACTCATGTTACAATGATACAATGAGGGTGTCTATATCCGTTTTCCTTCCAGCTCCTACAAACTGTCTAGTCTAGAATTAAATATTCTATCTACTTTACATTAACTACTTTAAATGCCTCCTTCTACCTAAGGACGAGATAAATCTACTCAAGGTCCATTTACAATATATAAGTGCGCCTCATTAAATTATTACATTTAAAGTTTGGCGCACCAATCCAAGGGAAATTCAAAATTTGGGCTGGCTTCTGTCCAACTGTCTTCTGCTTTCCGCGCTGGCTCGCTTGACATGTTGGCGATGCTCCTGCATCATAATCCCTCACTTGAAAACCTTCATGGGCTCCTGTCCATGAGCTCCTGCACGGTCCGTCGATGCCTTTGTATTTCTGCATCGCTTTCGCAACTGGCATATTCAACTGGATGGCCCTTCCATTTGACCAGATACTCGTAGTATTCTTTCCGCCTGGTCTTCTTACTCACTCGCTTATCCAGTATGCATTCCATCTACGGCTTCTATGCTACTGGCATCTTCTTTCGCCACTGAATCACTATCTGTTCACTCCTTGCTTCTTCAGGCTTATACGGGTACAAATCCAAGACATTGAATATCGGAGATATTCCAATTCCATCCGGTAATTCAATCTCGTAAGCATTTGTCCCAAATTTTCTCAAGACCTTGCATGGCCCGATTTTCTTCATTTTCAGCTTGTTATATGTTCCTCTCGGGAACCTTTCCTTTCTCAAGTGTGCGAGAATCAAGTCACCAACTTAGAACTGAAGTTGTCTCTTCCGCTGATCTGCTCTGCGTTTGTATTCCTGACTTGAACTCTGCAGTCGCTCCTTCACCTGGCTGTGAAGTTCCTTCATTGCCTCAGTGAATTCTTCTACACTAGCGCTCCTAGTCACAGTATTCTCTGAATCCCTCAGCTCAGAAACCCCTCTCAGCTGCATGCCATATACAATCTGGAATGGACTTTTGCCTGTGCTCCTATTGACTGAGTCATTATACGCAAACTCTGCCTGTGGTAATATGTTGTCCCACTGGCTGTGGTGCTCTGTCACCAAGCTTCTCAGTAAGTCTCCTAGACTTCTGTTCACGACTTCCGTCCGTCCATCCGTCTGAGGATGATACGCTGAACTAAACATCAAGTTAGTCCCTAGCTTCTTCCATAAGGTCCTCCAAAAATTCCCTATGAACTTCATGTCTCTGTCCGAAACTATACTTTTCGGTAGGCCGTGAAGTCAAATGACTTCTTTGAAAAAAAGATTCGCAATGTGAGTCGCGTCACTGGTTTTCTGACATGGGATAAAATGTGCCATCTTGGAAAATCTATCCACTTCCACAAAGATAGAGTCAAACCCTCTTTGCATCCTTGGCAATCCCAATATGAAATCCATGTTGATTTCATCCCATGGCCTCTGGTATGGGTAATGGTTGATACAAACCTGCATTCTGTCTTCTTCCTTTGGAATGATGGAAAATTTTGCATCTGTCTACAAATCTCTTGGCCTCTGCTCGCATCCCTAGACAAAAGTATGATTCGCTAAGCTTCGCGAATGTCTTGTCATGACCAAAATGCCCTGCTAATCCTCCACTATGCTTTTCTTTCAATAGATTATCCCTCATGGAGCATTTTGGAATACACAGTTGATTACCCCTAAAGAGCAATCCTTTCTGGATCACGTACTCGGCCCAATGGATTCTTTCTCTGAGAACTGGATTCTCAGTTGCTTCGTATGCCTCTTTGAAATCTATATCATTAGCATACATGTCCCTGATATGATCAGAACCTAACGTCTTGACTCGAAACTCCTGCAACAACAAACATTTCCTGCTCAAAGCATCAACGACTTTGTTAGCAGTACCCAAAATGTGTTTAATCACAAATGTGAAATTCTGCATATACTCTACCCATTTTACATGTCTCCGATTCAACTTCTCTTGTTGAGTCACAAACTATAATGCCCGATTATCACTATACAAAACAAATTCTTTCGGGATCAGATAATGCCTCCACTTCTTCAGTGCCTGGATGATAGCATAAAATTCCTTGTCGTATGTGGAGTATTTCACCTTCGCCTCACTCAGCTTCTCACTGAAATATGCGATCGGCCTGTCATATTGACTTAAGACCGCTCCTATTGCAAACCCACTTGCATCACACTTCACCTGAAACGTCTTTTGGAAATCCGGCAACACCAAAACAGGTTGTTTCGTGATCTTTTGTTTCAACAAGTTGAAACTTTTCTCGGCCTCCAGTGAAAATATTTATGTCTTTTCTTCACTGTATCCAACATCGCTGCGCTAATTCCACTGAAAATCCTAATGAACTTTTGGCAGAAACTAGCCAATCCGTGAAAACTTCTCACCTCAAATATGTTTTTCAGTGATGGCCAATTCTTGATTACTTCCACCTTCTCTGGATTCATTCTCAACTTATCTACAGAAATAAAAAATCCCAGATAAATGAGCTCTGTCTTCATAAATGAAGATTTCTTCATGTTTATCAATAGCTTCTCCTGCTGTAGCTTCTTCATCACTGTAGCCAAATGCTGTAAGTGTTCTGCCACTAATTTACTGTAAATCAGTATGTCATCCAAATACACAATGACGAACTTCCCGATGAACTCCCTCAGGACTTCATTCATCAGCCTCATGAAGGTACTTGGCGCATTCGTCAAGCCAAATGACATGACTAGCCATTCATACAATCCTTCGTTTGTTTTGAATGTTGTCTTCCATTCATCACCTTCTCTCATGCGAATCTGGTGATATCCGCTTTTCAAATCAATCTTTGAAAAATATTTTGGTCCACTCAAGCAATCCATCTGATCATCCATCCTCGGTAATGGAAATCTGTACTTGATGGTTATCTTGTTAATCGCCCTTGAGTCGGTACACATCCTCCAGCCTCCGTCTTTCTTCAGACTGAGTACTGTTGGAATAGCACACAGACTCAAGCTTTTCCTGACCAATCCTTTATCCATCAAATCCTGGACTTGTCTCTTAACTTATTCTTTTTCTTGCGGCGTCAATCTGTACGTGGCTTTGTTCGGTAAGATGGCCCCTATTATGAGGTCGATATGGTGACTCAAACTCCTTATCAGTGGCAACGAAGGAGGTAGTTCGTCCACGACTATATCAACGAACTCTTCCAGTAGTTCCTGAATTTCTTCTGGTAAATCATCCACTCTCGTGCTAGTCAGAACAATCCTTGGTTTCCTGACCACAAAGAATTGTGGATCCTCTTTCTTCTTCACCTCTGTAAGAAGTTCCTTCCCACTCATGAGAAGTATAGTGTTTCTTACCTCTGGCTTCACCTCCATGTCTTTGAGTCTTGCTCGGAGATCACGCATCTGTCTCTCCATTTCTGGATTTTCCATCTGCCTGCCTCTTCTTCTCGACATTTCCCTATCCTCTGGATCAGGTGATTGTCTTTCTCTCCTTGGAGGCATGATGAATTATTCTCTTCTCTGCTACAGAAAGAAAAGACTCTTTCTGTGCTCTGATACCACTTGATGCCAACGCCCCCTCCCTCACAATCCGCAGGTCAGAAGGTCCACGTTAGCCCACAGTATCTTCTCTTCCTTTCGGCCCGAAGAATTGAAACGTTCTTCTATTTACCTCTCGGGAAATATTCACCCACAGATACCTCCTTCACAATCCCCCCCTCTTTACTTATCAGAGGATCGGAACTCGTGGCTTCATGAGTTCAAAGGTCGAACGTTGCACTCTCGAATTCCCGAGACCCGATACCTCAGTCAACGCTGACCTTATCTTTACCCCGTCGGGACTTCTTCTCTATTGCGATTTCGCTACTCGTGATATCAAGCAACTCGTATCGCCGACTCTCAAGTCCCGATACGCTGAAACTCCGATGCATGCACGAGTCGACTTTTCACCGGTCCCTTATCACGTCAAGACTTTGGACTTCACGAAATTGTGAATCCTGATGTCAATGTCTTGGCGCTTCTCACCACGAAATATCGATGATTTATGCCACCTGTCTTCCACTCCGACTCTTGTGGTCCCACACGACTCTTCCATTGGGATATCGCATTTCGTGATATCGCAATTCTTGTTGCAATACTTTGGAGGTTCGATCTACGAAACTCCGATACATGATATACGTGTAGATCCAACGGTCCTAGCTGACTTGGATCAATGCTCTATCTGTCCTGAGCTTAAACTATCGGGAATATGTCACTGTATCTTCCCTGCACTTCCTTAATATCTGACGACCCACGGAAATTCGCGGATTCTCCTCGGAGAATACTGACCGTCTGTTCCTTCCCGATGGCTTCTGCAAAAGGACTAAGTGTTCTTTTCCACGGAACTCGTTCACCCATTTGTGAACTTGCGACACTTCCCTCGAACTTCAAGTCACGACTTGTCTTCACTGTTCTCCAACAAACTCAAAGGCCTATCCTTCCTGAGCTTTTCCCACAGCTTTAAGTTCTCCTAAAACCCTCTTTTACGCACTCCTTGCGGCAAACCTTCAACAACGTCTAAGTGTTGAAGTCTCTCAACTCTGCGCACTCCTTGCAGCAACAGTCTTCAGTTCCTTTTCTCAGAATCGCAACTCTGAGTCTTAGCTTAGCCTGCGCACTCCTGGAAAGGCTCCTATGCTCAGTTTCACCTTTGAGGAAATGAGAACAAAAGCTATCTCTATTTGAACCCCTCTGTCAACGCACTCCTTGCGGACAATTCGTCTGCACTCCTTGCAGGAATTCTCTGGCTCAGAATAGAGAAACAATTGAAACTAATTCCTCCTTCCTATCAGACCTCAATTCAACCATGAAATCACATACACAGCATAAAAGAAAATGTAAACAGGAGTAAACATTCATGAGCATAACATTCAACATCAATACACAGAGAACAACACAAAACCATGAATTTGAACCAAAGATTTCTATTAATTCAAATGTCTGTACATGGGTGTTCTTCTTCATCTCTCTGCGTGCTCTTCCTGGATAAAAATCTTCTATTCTATGCTCAGAACTCATGTTACAATGATACAATGAGGGTGTCTATATCCGTTTTCCCTCCAGCTCCTACAAACTGTCTAGTCTAGAATTAAATATTCCATCTACTTTACATTAACTACTTTAAATGCCTCCATCTACCTAAGGACGAGAGAAATCCACTCAAGGTCCATTTACAATATATAAGTGCGCCTCATTAAATTATTACATTTAAAGTTTGGCGCATCAATCTAAGGGAAATTCAAAATTTGGGTTGGCTTCTGTCCAACTGTCTTCCTCTTTCCACGCTGGCTCCCTTGACATGTTGGCGATGCTCCTGCATCAACTCCATTATTTATTTCACCCACTCATCTTTCCTCATTCACATTTGGATTGGGAAGGGAAAATGAATTGTTTAAGAGGAGCCATGGTTTTGTTGGCTGTAAATAATGTTGGTGTATTCCAATCATGAATGAAGGCTTGCATGTATGAGATGCTTTGGCCTGTGTTCAATGTTTCTCACAGCTACGAATCTTGAGAGTCCCAGCATGGATATTCTGGACCAACTGCACTGGAGCCTTGAAAGGATATGGAAAACCTGAGGGATTGCATGGCAGAGAAGGGGGTCCATTCTCTTGGATTGTGTAGTCTAGGTAGAAGAGAGCCGATATACTAGGGATTGTTGTGGGTGATAATAATCCTATGAGAGATTGAGTGTTGACTGGTTTGGGAAGCCGAGTGACACTATAGAACTATCCTTGTGGATTCATAGCCCTAGCTTGAGGATGACATAGTTTTTGAGACTTGGAACAATAGTGCCTACGGTTGGGTGGAACTTCCTTGTTATGCAACCAATTGGTGATTCATTTCATTAAAGATAAGTGATCTCTAATATGGTTTTATTTACTTGTGTATTTATTTCTCTATGTATTTATTTATCTATGAATTTCGTATCCATAGTATGCATGCTTGCTGGTTATTGTTGTGTACGACATATGGTTAATTTATTTTATGTTTTAGCATGAATATTGATCTATTCATGTAAATAATTCATGCATATTTATTAATTAAAAATTTGGATCACAAGTCGAAAAAATTCCAGAGCGGGTGGCTGGGTATGTTACATCACTGCCTCCTAAGTATCTTTGATTGCATGAGGACATGCAATGACTTAAGTGTGGGGGAGATGTTTGGCCTCAGAAATAACACATTCTATAATGCCATTTATCCATATTTCATTCACTTTACCGCTTCATATTCATTCCCTTCATCACTTCTATTCCTTGAATTGTTCATTTCTACCTTACGTGAGCTTCATGTGCAATACTTACACTAAAGTGGTTGATTTCCCATGTTTTAATGATTATTTAGAGTAGATATTGTGATTTCCCATGTTTTAATGATTATTTAGAGTAGATATTGTGATTTTCTAATTTACTATTTGAGTACATGGATCTCATGAAATATAATATCATTATTTTCTCCAAATTATCTTAGATCAAATCCAATATTTGGTGGAGACGATCCACATCTTTAAGATCTAGGATTTGTTGGTTATAAATCCACTTGTTTAGGATCTGATCCCATGTTGTTTTTGTTGAGATTTGGGTACCTTGGAAAGTGGTCCCCTTGTGTTTGTGATTCTCTAAACACAAAGGGGCAGACTATTACCCTCATTACTTTACTTTATGTTCTAATTTCACTTTGACTTGGGAGTTTAAGTCAAAAGTGAAATATGTCACTTAAGTCATTAAAGTGACATTTAATTTAGTTTGTGGGTGAGTTAAAGGACATAAAAGAAACTAATGAAAGTGGATTTCCTAAGTGATATTTTTGGATTAAATCTCACCCATTGATTAGACTTGGCTAGATTGGATCTATGCCATTGATCTTTTAGGGTTTGTCCAAAGGAGGCTAACTAAAAAAAAAGGGTAATGAAGAGACTCACTTGTCACTTGAGAGATTTCAGTGAGGAGAAGAAGAGAAGAGAACCACTTAGGCACATTCTTGAGAGAAGAGGGCACATGAGTGAGGGTTTGGAGGCTTGGACACATTCTTGGGAAGAGGAGGGTGCACAAGACTTGGAAAGAGCTCTAGATTGGAGGAGGTGCACTTGTGAGGGACAAGAGAGGCATAGCTAGAGGGTTTACACCTTGGAGCACAATATTTCATGGAGGGAGAAAGTCTAGGAGAGGGTGCGCACTAGGAGGGTTCACATCAAGCTTGGTAGGAGCGCACTAGAGTGTGGGAGAATTCATTTGGAGGATGTCTTGTTGGAGTGGGGGTGCAACTCAAGGGGAAAAGGGTTTCCTACATCTTCAAGAAAGCAAGGAAATTCAAGGGGGAGCTACACATCATCTAGCAGGAAAATATGAGAAAGGGTGCATTCTTCAAGGGATAGCAGGCACAAACTTCAAGGGACTCCATTACAAGCTTGAGGACAAGCTTGGATTGTATCAGGTTCCTTGTGTATTTTCTTGTCGTAAATTTTTCTTTGAGATCTCCAAATATATACATTTATATCTAACTGGTGTTTTCTATGGGGGAGGTTTTCTAGGTTCATGTTGACCAAAAACATATGTGTCAATTTAATGCATGCTTAGAAGTGTAAAAACAACATTTAGAGTTGTAAAGATATAGAGGTAGTGTTATTTGTTTTGAGTATATTTCATGTGCTAACATTAGGATAATAAAACACTTGAAATGACACCTCAAAAGGACACTTAAACATCAAAACTATGAGTAGAAAGTACTTGAATGTTTGTTTTCCTAAAATAGCAGCAAAGGACAGTCACAAAGTTTAAACTTAGAGCCAAAACTCTGTTGAAAGATAGACCTATTTTGGCAGCCTCATAGGACCTCACTTCTCTTCAGTTGTAGCCTCTTTTCCATTTATAAAGAGGAAACTAAATGTATAAATAGGGGAGTTTTACAAGGAAAATCACTCTATGGCATGGGGTAAACCAAAACAAATGGAAATGAATGTAGAAATCAACTCTAATATCAAGTATTCTATATGAACAAACATGCTAACAAGAAAATATAAAGAGCCTACATCGTCTAGACGTTCAATGAATTCCATTGTTGAGAACTTGACTCAAAGAAATACACCTGCAACTTGTCCTCAACAACCAACATACACAAGCATATGGTGATAATATATAAATTCAACACATATAATAACATAATCCATCAATATTCATAAACAATACACCCATGGAATAACAATTCAAATATTTGCAAGACATTAATTGGATGAGAAAAGAGTATTTCTATTAAAATGTAAGCAACATAAGTGTATGAATGACAAAATTCTATTTTAGCACGTTTGGAACCAAGAAACTAAGTCCCTTCCAGCTCGGCCTCCACCACTTCAATCCTCCACCAAAGGAAAGATCATATAAGAGAGACAGTGAGGTTCTCCATCAAATAGGGAAGAGCTTGGGGGTTGAACAATGTGTTTAGACTTAAAAGGACAAAGGGATGCATACTCAATATGAAGTGAATAATTTTACCAGAGTAACTTTTCTCTCAAATTTGAATTCTTCTCCCTTCTCCACGACTTGTATATGGCCCATATATAGCCTTCAAATGGAACTGGAGGGTCAATTTAGAGCGTTTCTAATATATGAAGGTCAAGGATCATGGATCCTGTGACATGAAATGGAAACCCGACACCATTTTTTTTAATTTTGAGCACAAAACCCGATGTACATGCGTTGTAATGGTGCAACCTACGTATACACATGTTGTATATCTATTAGGGCACGTATATGTAGAAAAATACAATTTTTATCTCTGGGAACTGCAAAAGGGGACTTCAAGCCTACATAGGGAAATGGAAAATGGCTTATGAGAAAGTTTCATAGGGTGAGATAAATATTTCTATAACAGATGCCCCCTAATGTGTGAGGTCATAGGAGTATCTACAATGGTCAAAATACATTATAATCCCAAGTATGGTCGCCAATTGTTTTATGAGGAAAATGAATCTATGGCATGGGGTAAACCACAATAGATGGAAATGACTGCATAAATCTACTCTAATATCAAGTATGTTATATGAACAAACATATTAACAATACACGATAAAGAGCCTACCTTGTCAAGATGTTCTATGAAGTCCACCGTTCAACACTTGACACAAAGCAATACACTTGAAACTTATCCTCAACAACCAAGATACACAAGCATATGGTGATAATATATAAATTTATCACATATAATAGCATAATCCATCAATATTCATAACAAATACGCCCATTTAATAACAATTCAAATATTTGCAAGACATTAATTGGATGAGAAAAGATTATTTCTATTAAAATGTAATCAACAGAAGTGTATGAATGACAAAATTCTGTGCTGACACATTCAGAACCGAGAAACAAAGTCCCTTCCAGCTCAACCTCCACCACTTCAATCCTCCACCAAAGGAAATATCATATAAGAGAGACAATGAGGTTCTCCATCAAATAGGGAAGATCTTGGGGACTGGACAATGTGTTCAAACTTAAAAGGAAAAAGGGATGCAGACTTAATATGAAGTGAATAATTTCTCCAGAGTAACTTTTCTCTCAAATTTGAATTCTTCTCCCTTCTCCACATCTTGGATATGGCCCATTTATAGCCTTCAAATGGAATTGAAGGGCCAATTCAAAGCATTTCCAGTATATGGAAGGTCAAGGATCATGGATCTCATGACATGGCATGGAAACCTGACACCATTTTTTAATTTTGAGCACAAAACCCGATGTACACAGGATTTAATGGTGCAACCTATGTATACTCATGTTGTATAGATGTTAGGGTGCATATATGTGGAAAAATAATTTTTTTAGCTCCGGGAACTGCAAAATGGGACTTCAAGTCTTCATAGGGAAATGGAAAAGGCCTTCTGAAAAAGTTGCATGGGGTGAGGAAAATCTTTCTATAACATGGAGGATGCCAAGGAGTGGTAGATAGTTCATAGTTCAATGAGTTCATGAGTTCATTTCATTAGTGAAGGAGTTGATTGTAATAATTTTGATGTCGAAATAAAGAGATTTTGTTGCTGCAAATTAAGAGTTCCTTATTATAGTCCTTCTTGGTAGTATATTCTAGGAGAGACATGATCCCCTCTCCTTGGTATACACTTCCCAATTAGTTTTCTTTCAGTTGTGTCATTTCCATTTCAATTGTTGAATTTCTTTCATTTGTGCCATAGAACCATGAATGGTAAAATCTGTGGTTTGTTTTAGTTGTGTGAATTCTTTCAATTTAGTCATTCTATTTTACAGTTAGCCTAACAAAGAAAAGTTTAATCATCCAATCATTGACTAAAAGAACTGAATGGTGAAATATGTATACCATGGAACCATAATGGTTAAATATGTGGAACTAAGGGTTAAGGGATGGTTACTTAGTTTGATTCAATTTTCTTATCTTAGAATTAGTGGCCTGATATTGCATATATTTTTTTGGAATATCACAAGCCTATGAGCTCCCTAGTTGATAATTTAATGAATCAAATTCATTCAATTGAATTTTACCAACAAGAGGTTGATGTCCCTTATCCATCGCTGGGGTTGTATGATGGGGCTGATGATGGGCCTAGAATCAGTGTTGGAACTAGAGGGTAATATGAAGCCCCTCCATATGGGTGGGGATATTGGTTGACACCAAATGTGGGTACTAGTTGAGCATAGGGGTTGAAATGGGTCATGGACCTAATAATGCCATCTGTGGCTTGTGATTATTCTATCTTATATTGACCAAATGGTATAGGGTGAGGAGCATCTAGTAGAACTGGGTAAAGCTACCCTAATTGAGAGTAAATAAGATCAAATTATTTAGCCTTGGTGATGGATTCATATCATGTTTGTAGCATGGTGGTATCCACATCCCACTACAAGGAAAAGACCCTATTGCAAAGATTTTTGCGGAAGCCCCTATAAAAATAGCCCAAAAATCCATTTGTAGTGGAGGTCACTAGCGAATGTGCGCAGGTGGATGTTTTAGCAGAATTTTTTTTAATAGTGTGATTATAAGTCTCTACTGCACTGGTGTGCCACCAGAAATAAACAAATTGGTGCAGAGTTATTTTAAAAAAAATAGAAAACAACAGTGCGCATCATATAAAAAAATCTCATGAGCACCGATGCACACTAAATCGGTGGGAAACAAGCAAGTACATCATCTTCGCGTTTTTCCCTTTAAAAATGCATAACGGTGCATCGTTGTCCATTGGGTGCACAATGAATACCAAACTGGTGCACCATCTCATGGTTTAAAAAAAAAAAAATGGTGTGTTGTTTGCAGCGGTGCGCCACCAGAAATCAATGTACCGGTGCTAATAGAAAATGGTGCATTGTTGCAAAGTTATTTAAAAAAAAAAGGGTGCGCATCATATAAAAGAATCTCTCGAGCATCGGTGCACACTAAATGGGCACACTGGTGCGCAACAAACAGATGCACAATCTTTGTTTTTTTCCTTTTGAAAATTCATAACGGTTTGTCGTTATCCCTTGGGTGCACCAATGTGTTCCAAACTAGTGCATTGTTGTAGGTTTTTCTTTAAATAATGATGCTTTATAGTGTTTCTCACTGATGTGCTTAATGCGAGTGCACCTAAACATGGGTAAATTAAAAAAAAATGACGGTAAAAAACCATTTTTACCATTTCCAACGTAGAGAAGCTCCCAAGCACCGATGCCATCTTTTCCCAAGTGAAGTGCACTGTCGCCGATGCTTTTGTTGCTTTCCTTGTTTTTGTTTGGTGCTCAGTTTGTGGGATTCCAATTTTTCCATACGGTGGGAAAATTTGGTTTTCTTAACTACATCCCAACCATGCCTCCTTGACGAGAAAATGTCCAGGTAAGTTCTTTATTTCTTTGTACATTGCATTTTTACCGGACTAAATTGTGAAATTGAGTAAAATTTTCATTGTTTTTCAAATTTTATTTTTTGTGCGGTGCATTTGAGCCTTTGAGATGGAAAGGGAGAACTTTGTGATGCACTTTGAGCAATATAGAATGGGATAAAATTTGAAGAATTGACCATTTGATCATATTATAATGTTTTCTCCCTACATTTCAACAAAATTAGAAATAAATATTTATGTACATATCGAAAAAAAAAATCAAGGACCATACCACAATCTAAGTTTGAATATAGTTTTGAAACCATTTTTTAAGAATAAGGCGACACAAAATGTAAAATGTATACTAAAGTATTGTAAGTTATATGAATTCATCCTAAAAGATAATTTGAGATGAATATATTATTTTATGTGCAAATAAAAGTTCAAATAACTTTAAAAGCATTCAGATGCACTTATGAACCACAAACGCACTGGTGCACATATTAATAATAAGCACCAGTGCGTTGAAAAATTAACCACACAGTTTTTTGAGATTTTGTTTATAAAAAACAAATATATGTTACCGGTGCATCATATAATATAGATGCACCGGTGCATAATGTAATATGGACACATCGATGCTTATGACATAAATGCACCACCTTGCCAAAAAAGTTAAAAAAAAAATGTGATTTTTTTAAATAATTAAAAAACAATGGGAATCGAATTTCATGAAGTCCTTTAAATACTAAAAAACTATTCACTATTTCTATATTTTGCAAAACTTTGGAGGTGAGAGACTTGCAAGAGAGACGTATGAAGGAACACTATGGAGGAGAAAAATACTTTGGAACCATAGTATTATTCAGAATATGAGAATTTGAAGGGTATTGTGATTCACTCTAAACCATTTTCATAACGTTTTTGAAATATTAAGAAGGTATTTAATATTTTCATTATTTTGCCAAAATTTCCAGGAGACAGATTTGGAAAAAGACATATCGGGGAGCACTGTGGACCAAAATAATACTTTGGTACAACAAAAATATTCAAAAAATTAGGATTTCAAGGGTATGGTGATTCACTCAAAACCCTACTTAGTAAAAATTTTAAATTTTACTATTGATTTTGATAATAATGTTCTTTACAAATTATATTCTTATTTGGATTTTAATTAAAATTCAAAAAAAAAAAAAATCATACTTACCTTAAACCCTTGTTTTTTTTACATACGCGAATGAAATATTTCACCCTAGGGTTTAACTCCCTCTATCACTTCAAAATTAGAGCTTTTCGTTTTAGGCATTTTAGATCTAATGGATTTGCTTTTCTATATATAAGTGTTTGGCATGCAATTCAAAGGGACCACTTATTACATCGGATCCCAAATGGAGTCATCCCTCTGATTTGTTTTTTTTATAAACAATTTCTGATTTGACATTTTTTTTAAAACGTTTTCTGATTTTTCGGTGCGCCATTTCGATAGAAATGCACCGGTGCGTTTATGTCTAAGGAGCACCGATAAATCCAAGAATTATTATTATTATTAATTTTAAATTAAAATATGGTGCATAAAATAAAATATCACCAATGTTTTTTCATCTAATCAACACAAAAAATGTTGTCACATAATGTTTTTTTTTTCTTCTCATCAGTGTGTAATTTTTCTATTGATTTTTTTTTATGAATGTTTAATTTTTTGCTATGTTTTTGTTTTCTACTGTAGTCGTTGTGATGTATTCTATATATATCGCACTATTGTAATTCACAGTTTTTTAAAAAAGGAATTAAAATATCTGGTGAGTTTTGTTGTATTGAACGCACTGATGTGTTTTATGTAATAAATGCACCGGTTCTTTATATTTAAAAAATGCACCGGTTACAACAAATTTTTTATTTTTTTTCCGTTGAAATTTATGTGATTTATTTATAAAATATATTTAATAATTTTGTATTGAATGGTACAGGTTGTATATTGATAAAAATATGAGTGATAAAAGTTCAAATAAGAAAATTTTTGGTCAGCACAATGATGACACATCTGAAAAAACAAAAAAGGCAGGTTCTCTGTAAATTCTATACAAAATTAATATTGTTGAACTATATGTAAGTTTAACTAATATGTATTGGTTAGTGTGTGTCATGCAAGGCCACAGAATGAGGAAGCTCGATAATATTATTTCTGATCTAAGTGTAGAATAGCATAAAAACTTGATGGAAAAATTGCAGAGGGATGAATCAGGTGAATGAAAAAATACTATTCAATATGATTTTTTTTTTGGATTTTCCTTAATAATATACATAGGAATATTAGATGACATGTTTCAAACAATCTATTAATTCACATATTTTTAATGATGATGAATTGGTCCTTAGCTCATCTGGAGTGGTGTTGGCGATTAATCAAAAGGGGAATTGTTTTTACAGAACAATGAGGGATATAGTGGAACAAATGTATAGACGTACTTTCCACTTACAATATATAAAGAAATCCAATGATTCCAAGAAATAGGTTATATCTAAAGAACATGAATAATTTCGAGAGCAATGGTCAATGAGACATGTTAGACTTGCAATAGCAAAAACATACAACAACAAAAAATAATCATTCAAAAAATAATATTCCTAAAGACATGCTTTTAGAATATATATATTACAAAATATTCTTTTATTAATATATCAATTTTCTTATATTTAATTTTCATATATCAATATAAAAATACTTTATTGTCATGTTATTTTTTTTCAGGAAAATTGTGAAAATCCCAGAGGACCAACGAGCTGATATCCGAAATACGCTAGTAGGAATGTCCAAAAAAGTGTACAAGGAGATGGTCAAATAAATGAACATAATTACATTACAGGAGGAGCCATCTCAACAACATCATGCTTCAAATGTATGTAATCATTTAATTTTTTATTAGGTACAAATAGTTAATTTAGCATTAAATATTAATTTTAAAATATTATCTTACATAAAATAAAAGAAAATGGAACTCATTCTGCACATAAAACTTGATGACAAGGAAAAAAATGGTTGATAGAAAAGTTTGTGAGTAATTGGTATTTCCTTATAACAACTTAAGTTTTTTTTTTTTTTTTGTATATTTTAAGTTGTTTTACAGTAGTCATCCTTGAATGTCTTCAAATAGATGCTAACATACAAAGAAGAGCCATCAGAAAAATTGATTAACATTGCGCTAATTAAGGGTTGTGAGTATATGTTGGCATATCAAAAATTAATTGTGGAATTTTTAAGTATAATGTATGTTGTTTTACTTCTATCATTTTATAATTAATGAAACAAAAATAATATTTTATATTACATCTATGATTTATTATGGGGTATAAAACTTGCAAGAAACAAAGTATGGAACTGTGCCAACAGAAGAATTGTTGAAAAAATGCATGAGATTTGATTTTGAACATATGTGTATGATTCATGAGTCAATTCTTGCTTTACAGGTACATCACTTTTCAATTTATATTCATGTATATTATTTATTTCAATTTTCATTATTCTCACCAATGTAGATAGACTCATTATAGATTATTTTTATGTTTGTAGATGGAACTTGAAGAAGATGAAAACAATCAAGATAATCAACCAAACATTCATAAAAAATACCCCAAGGAATGGAATTATCTTGAGCACTAATAACAGTTCTAGTGAAGAATGATGACCAATATATTTGGATATCAATGCAAGCTGCAATTGTATTTTTTTGAAATAATTGTCTATGAAAATCAAACAATTTTGTTTAATGTAATGGACATAGTGTCTCAATTGAAAGACAAGGGATTACCGATAAGTGTCCCATTTTGTATGAAAAAGACCCTCTTATTCATATAATAAAATATGTTTTAATTTATTCTATTGTGTTGTCCAATGTCACTATGAAATGTTATATCACTGATTAAATATATGATGACTAAATATTATAATGAAAAGATGCAAAATCTGATGATATAACAAATTAATCCAAACATTATATCCAAATTCACTAATCAAAATATAAGATATATGTAAATTTTTTGATAAATAATAGAATTAAAAAATAACAATAATTGCATTATCACGAGTCGATGTTTCTCAGTGTATTTTAATTAATAATATCATCGATGCATTTAATATTACAACACACTGGTGCATTTCATAATAAATGTGCACCAGTTCTTTTATGTAATTAATTAACGTTGGTTTCAATATTTATTTAATACCACAAAATTACATTAAAAATTGGTCTTCGATGCATTTAGCGTATACAAAGCACCGATGCTTTTGTGTTACTATTAAGCATCAATGCTTTATATTATTAATAAGAACAAGTGAATTTGTGTTATTAATATGCACCAGTGATTTTGTGTTATTGATAAGCATTGGCCCTTGCTTGTTACTAAAAAACATCGGTGCTTTCTATTTTTAATACACCGGGTTTTTTTTTCCAAGTAACGCACCAGTGCATATTATTTTATACAACATCAGTGCCTTCCTATTAATAACACACCAGTGCATTCTAAGAAGAAATCCCTGGTGTTTAATTATTTTTAACTCTCCCAGTGTGTTTTACTATTAAATCTCCAGTGCTTATAAGACAAATTCCCCAATGCTTAAATATTTTATTGCCTCGGTACTTGAATTTAAGTGTTCAACACCGGTGTGGTACATGTATATATGAACCATTGCTTGTACCTCATAAAAATGCATCGATTTGTAAACATAAACACCTCTGGCCATCCATATTTTTTTAGTTATAATCAAGTTTTGTTATAGTATCCACAAAAACATCCGTTGTCAAAAACAAATGTTGTAGCGAAGGTTTTTTCGACAATTTTTTCCAATTTTGTAACACTAGAAACCTCCTCTATAACCTCCGCTAAAAGGTCTTTTCCTTGCATCATGAATGACCCCAAGTTTAGATTTTGAATGACTATAGGGATACCAAATATGGACAGTTGTGGGTTGTTCCAACCATGGTGTGTGGTTATTGAGAACTGGTTCCTTGTGAGGAAGGTTGGGAAATCATTATTTGAGAGGAAGGTCGAGCTCCTCCTCATTGTGAAGGAGAACTAGTAGATGAATTGTTTGGTATTTTAGCACCAATAAGGTTGGAATTGAGCAAGGATTATCCTAACATTGTCTCACTCAGTGGTGTATGGGATGGTTGAGTCTATGGGTTTGAAAAAGTTGGGATACTTCCCAATATTGGAGGAAGGTTCAATAGGTATGTAGAATGGCAAGGATTTTGTGGTTCCTCTATGATTCTCAATTAACTAAAAGTGTGTGTGAATTTTGATGAGAGAAATAAATGAACAAATTCTTTTGTATTTTTCCTACCATAACGATATCACTCAAATTCGTATGTAATCAATAATGGATATCATACACAAATCGGATGAAATCAAAATGTAGGTTAGGTAGGTTTTTATTTGCGTGGTGAAATAAAAAAATTAAATTGCATGTGTTCTAAAATACTTAGCGTCCTTCCTCTTGAAAAATAGAACATGTCCTTCCAAAAGAACTCAACAGTGGGGCATGAATCCACCAAAAGAGGAACTAGTGAAGGTATCAACAGTCAGTTATAATGAGGGGTAAAAGGGGCATATCCGGAAAGTATTGGAGGTATTTCCCAATAGTCATTCAAAATCTAAACAAGGTACGATTGCATCCCACAATCGCCACCTTGGTAGAAAAACCTACTTTTGGTCACTAAGTTACCTCGGTCAGGTGCAACATTTATATTTGATTTCTAATAAATTGGTGATGGGCTGGGTAACCTCTCAAGAGATGGGTGGCTCAAGGAGGCATGCACAGAACAACTAGAACTCAACCTTCAACCCTTCACGAATATCTCCCTGCCTTATGGTGTTGTAACAACTAACTTAGAGGATTTTGGATTCCTATTACGTCAAATTATAATTTTCAATGTGAAAAAGACAACTAGGGGTTGTTTGTATGCCTACTGTCGAAATCCTAACTTAAACTAAAAACTTATTTTGTGCCCGTCCTTTGGAGGTTTAAATTACCTTTTAATGGTTGATTTTATGATGAAGTGTGTCGAAAGACTGGGGTCATGCAACACTCTTGTTGAGATTAAATGGTGTTCTTTTGAAAAAGTTTTCAAATATGTCTTGAGTCTTTTTTATCCTCCTAGATCGCTTGTGAGCATAGGGAGGACATAATACTTTGAATTCAATTATCTAATAGAAATTGTCATGTGTGGTGCATGATTTTTTGTGCAAGAAGTGAGATAGTGTGAAAAATATTTTTAATAAGTTATAGTATAAGATTGTAATATATGGACATCGTGGGGTCCATTACAAGTATTGAGTAATTAAATTACTAGATGTTTATTAGACAAACCTTGTGGAATTCGAAATATCTATATCACTAGCAATGTAGATATGTGGGTATTTGTTTGATCTTTTAACTCCCTAAGTCATTTTCTAACATAAGAAAATTGAAACCTCTCCTAGATTGGAAATCATGTGGACATAGGGTCATTATCAATTCTCTTAACTCCCTAGGTTGTTGATGTTGGATTACTGAGAGGGGGGGTGAATCAATAATAGAGAAATTTAATCCTTTTTAACCATATGATGCAAGTGTTATATCAATGAAGCATTGTCATCCAATAAATGCAGAGTAAATAAGCAATGAACAAATGAACAAGAATACACATACACAATACACCAGTGTTTTACGTGGAAACCCAAATCGGGAGAAAACCATAGAATGATTTTTCCTATATGTCTTGAAGAATTACATTCATTGGAAGCACCAACTTCCTTTGTTTTCTAGCTACAACTGGAAGGAGGCTCCAACCCCCTAATTTATCAGGCTACAACCTGAGGAAATATCCAACTCCCCAATTCTCTGGATACAACCAGAAGGAGGCTACAACCCCCTATGTTCTCTGGCTACAACCGGAAGGTGGATACAGCCACTTGTCCTTGCCCCGTCTTGCCACCCTGAAGTAGAAGTAGAATGATGGAACCACTGTCAACCTATCACTGTGAGATATACCATTGTAAACATGTACCAATGAATCTTAACCATGCATCAACCTGTATATCAACCTGTAATCAACCTGTACCATAAACAAGTGCATCAACCATGCACCAACCTGTACCAAATAAACTATAATCAACCTGTACCATAAACATGTGCATCCAACCATGTACCAAGTATGTAACAATAATGTGTCAACTACTCATCAACTATGACTCATCAATATGTACCAAACATCATCAACTATACACCTCATGTATGTGCCAACTCATCAACTACTTGTCTCAACCATGTACTCAACATGTACCTCAACCAAAATCCCTCATCAATTTCATCATCCGAATTTGATTTGTAGCTCTGTAATAGACTTGGTGTATATGATCACATTCCTGTAAACCTTCCTTAACTTCAACGACAAGAGACTAGCATTTTCATCAAACTTTTCTTTAGTCTCACATGCCTAGTTTTGGATTAGTCAACAACCCTAACTTGAACTAATCATAACTTTGTACCTGTAATGTATAAAGATCTGAAACCGATACAAAATGCTATTTAGTGTGTTTTATGCAATTCCTCTAGGTGTCACTACTTGGAACCTCTCATAAAAGGAGTTATAGAAAAAATGGCATACCTTGCTGAATTCTGGCTTATTCTAGAGAGCGACCTTGTAGAGTGTGCCCCACACAGAATATTTGTTGAATTGATCTGAAACTTAGAAAGCACCATCAAAAGAATTTATCCTTCCTTTCATTTCAACTTTCTTTTCTTCACCTTCCCTCATAATTTCATCTTAGATATCCTTGGTTACCTCAGACACCTATAGATATTTAATATGCTCAAGTGTGATTAAAATGAGAGAGACTTGCCTCTTATTTATACTCTCCAAGTAGCTTCCTTAAAAACGTCTTCTAGGTCACTTGGCCCCACTTTCCTTATTTTAGGGTTAACCCACTTCTAATTTCTCCATTAAATTTATTATTGAAAAAATGTATTTTGTATTCACTTTGAATTATAATACATTCATTACTTCACTTTATTATTTACCTTTTAAAATATCTTAAACCACTTTGACTACTTTGACCTTTTGGGGCTTCTAGATGACATATGAGGGTCCTCCAAATTCGTAAGGCCATAACTCTCAAACCATGAGGAGTTATGTTATGTTCCACATACCACCAGAAATGGAATGACATGTACTATCCATATAGAATAGTGTTATCTAAAAATATATCATAACTCATACCGTTATCCATCAAACTAACTTGGGTCCATTACCAAAACCTGGGGTCTCTAACTTCTCATGGCCATAACTCTCTAACAGTGAGGAGTTATGTGATGTTCCACATACCACCCGAAATGGAATGACAAGCACTATCCATATAGGACAGTTTACATGAAAAATTCATTGTCCTTCATCTCATTATTCCACAATTAAGCATGGTTTCTCTTACTCTGAAAAACGTCTTCCTGTGAGGGATTTCACCATAAGGGGACCAGTTTGGAGTTCATCCATATTTACTTCTTATCAACCATGACAAGACAATGATGTGTCATCTTTACATCAAACAATCTTCGGTCCATTATCCAAACCTTTTTGTTTCGGGGCTTTCTTCAAGGGTTGACATCAATGACAACTAACCTTAATCAACAATATCCCCGATTGGCATTGATGGCAATAGTATGATGAAATACTAAAATCATATCACTCATGCTCCCCGTGGAACCGTGCCTCTGTCCTCTGTATCTGATAAATTTTCCTTTGTCCTCTACATCTGATAAATCTGCTCCCCCTAGAACCATGCCTCTGTCCTCTGCATCTGATAAATCTATCCCCCTTTGTCATCAATGGAAAAGGTATATTTCCATCCGGGGTTGCTCCCCCTGACTGAATTGTCCTCTTATGGTGCTTCCTCGTGTACATCTAAGACATATAAGATAAGCATTCAAAAAACATTCAAAAAGCATTCATTTTGGAGTAGAAATAACTCCAAGTCTTTGGCGAAGATATTCAAAGGCTTCCCGTGGAAGTGGTTTTGTAAAGATGGTTGCCACTTGTTATTTTGTGCCCACATACTCAACTCTGATGTTCTTTTCTGCAACCTGTTCCCATAGAAAGTGATACTTGATTGGAATGTGCTTAATCTTGGAGTGCATCACCAGGTTTTTTGAGATACTGATGGCACTTGTATTATCAAAATATATTGGAATGGGCTCATCATACTCAACCTGTATATCTGTCAAAGTTTGTTTCATCCAAAGAACCTGTGTACAACACGATGTTGCTTCAATATACTCTTCTTCGGCTGTAGATAGAGATACTCATGATTTTTCTTGCCTAGCCATGATACCAAACACTCACCTAAGTAGAACGTTGCTCTATTGGTGCTTCGTCATTCATCAATACAACCTACCCAATCTGCATCTATGTAGGCAGTAAGGGATAGATATTTTCTTTTTGGATACAATAATCCAAACTCTTTTGTTCCTTTGAGATATCTGAAAATCTCTTTACTGCTAATATATGTGATTCCTTTGGTGCTTCTTGAAATCATGCCACCTGTCCAACTTCTTGCATTACATCTGGTCTGGATGTTGTCACATATAGTAGGCTGCCAATCATTGACCTGTATTGCCTCTGATCTGTAGACTTCGAATCATCATCTTTTCTCAACTTACAACTGGTTTTCATGGGAGTGATAACTGATTTGCAATCTTCCATTCTGAACCTGTTTAGCATTTCTCTGATATACTTGGTTTGAGAAACAAAAATTCCTTAGTTTCTTTGACGTATATAAAGTCGTAGAAAGAAGGATAGTTCTCCAAGTAACGACATTTCAAATTCATTTTGTATGTCTTTTGCAAATTTTGGCTTAACCTGTCATCATCACTACCAAAAATAATATCATCAACATAAAATTCAATTAATAAAATACTACCTTGACTTACCTTGATGTAGAGGTTGTTGTTTGCACTTCCTTTTCTGAACCCTGCCTGCTGCAAATACTTATCCAGTTTGGAGTACCATG
>JZKD02S2279521.1:927817-939125 GCA_000966675.3 Picea glauca
GCAACAGAGCGACCTTTGAGGAACAGACACCCTCCCTGCGGCATGTTGTGCGCTGTGTTCAAGCCTCCTTTCATTGGAAACAGCATAAAGATGATCCACATCTACACAAAGCTCTTCAATTTAATCTGCCAGATGGATACATAATTGCATGTTTTGACGGTGCTGCACAGGTCACTGGTCTTTGTGGAGCAGGTGGTATTTTCAGAACACATCAATCCAGGACTACTAAATGGTATTTCTGCTGCGGCATAGGCTCGAACACAAAAGCAGAGCTCCTGGGGCTCTGGACCACTCTGTACCTTGCCTCCACCTGGTCAATTAAATACCTCATGGTGCTGGGCGACTCGCGTGTGGTTATCGACTGGATTAACCATAAATCCAATCTACACTCCGTTCAAATAGAAGGCTGGAAAAACAAAACGCTGCAGCTTTCCAAGTTATTTACAGACATCAGTTTCCATCACCTACCCAGAGCATTCAACGCTGAAGCTGATGCACTATCCAAGACAGCCTTAAAAGGCGTGGTCGGTAGACTATCCATTTCACACTATGACAGTGGCATAGAAAGCTCTACGACCAGCTACTGCGTCTTCTGAATAAGATACTGCCCGATCACACATTTGTATTGATTTTCTACATGGATTTCCTGAGATGGCCAATTGCAAACAGATCTGACAGGCCTATGCTGTTAATTGAGAAGGCCTCGGATGGTTGAGGATTGGTGCTACAGGCGTACCTGGGTATAAGACTTAATAGTCTTCTGATCGGTCATTCGATGGACTCGAGGGATCGTTGTTATGCCTTTGATCACAGGCTTATTTTGTATTGATCTCTTCCTGTTTATGCTCGATTCTTGGAATTCGGTTCATAGCTGAACTATCATAATGTAAATGGATTTATAGTATATATAAATTCGAGTATTTTTTCTTTGGAAAAAAAGTCATGGTTTTGAGAGAGGGAGATGGAATGTTTTTAGCCACCCTTTTCATATTTCCCAATATCACTTAGTTAAGTGTGAGTGAAAGAACATACTAGGTGTGTTGAAATTGGTTCCTAGTCCCGAGACATTAATGGTTATGAAAGAAAAAAATTAACTAAGAATTAAAATGCTCTAATTGGCCATTCATGTGGAAATAAAAATGAAAGAGTTTTAGTTCTTTTTAGTTAGTTTCTAAGTTATCTAATTGCTAATGAAACAAATAATTATAAGTTTGATTCTATTGCTTTACAAAGTTCTAGAAATTAAAATCTAAAGTCTACATGGTGAAACCAGCCCAGAAATATTAATAAACAGTGAGAACACAAATTTATGCATGGGTTGAAGTATCAATCACACACACCACACATAGTGCACCAATTGTGCAAACCACGTGACTAAGACACAAAAATATGCACAAATTGCACAGACTTACACATCTATTTATTCAAAACTCATGCACACACAGAGCCACAATGAGAAGGAAAATTGAAATTGAATTATCCTAACCAGAGACCTGATTATTGAGTTTGAAAGTTGGGGTAGGATGTTTTTGGAACTTGCATACACAAATTAGTGAAAATAAGAGCTCTAAAATCTTAAATCGGGAGGATATTGATTCAATCCTCACTGGAGTTGCCAAACTGTTGTGTTGGTTTTGCGAGTTGGGTGAGAAGAAAACCAACCACTTAGATACCTTGTCAAGCCAATGAAGTATTACATTCAAATGTTAGTTGGTTAGTGGGCCAAAAAATAAAGTAAATGAAAGTGAAAATGAAATAATAACAAGTCTAAACATGGATGAGATACAACACAAAACCAAAAATTGGAACAAGAGATAGGTACCAACAGAGAGGTTCTTATTAATAACACCTTAGAGAAAGATAGGGAATTATTATTCCCCTCTTCCTCCTTGGGAAGGTCCTAATTGTGCCCAATGTAGAACTCTTCCTCCTCTTATAATAAGAAAAATGGAAATGAAGAACTATAACCAACTTCTCAAGAGGTGAGAGTGAGAAGATTGGTCTTCGCTATGGATGTTAGAAACATTCTATGGGAATAGTGGAGTCTCAAGGAGCAATTCCAACAACATAAAAATACATATGAATTCCTACTTTGGTGCACCCATAAAGCTTGTATTTATAGGATTCATTCAATCTTTTACAAAACAAGTTTGCAATCTGGATAGAGGTCGTCATGTAGGTACCTCCCTAGTCCTTAAATGGACCCAAGGATATATTTAGACATGGATTTGGGCGGATTCTCATGGTACACCCGAGATGGAAGTGGGTAAGGATCGACTAGAATCACAAATGCGTCACTTTCATGTTTGTACTCATTTCTTTGACAACAATCATGCAATCCGCATAATTTGTGCAAATTTGGTAGTGTTAGCTCGCATTGTTGTGCGCATAAATTCCTTTGGAAGACTAAGTTGAAATTCAAGGAGCCATTTGTATAGTTTTGCGATTTTTCTGAATGAATCATGTTAATGTTTGAGGTATGTTGTTTGGTGTGTTGTAGTGGTAATTTCTTCGAGCATCACCTGTATTTCTATGAGCGATTTCTTGGTGATAACACCTATAACATCTACACAAGAACTTTTATTTTATTTTATTTATTGAGTTTTATTAATATTTTTTATATTTTTAAATATCAATATTAAATTAAATTAATTTAATATTCTTTTAATCTTAACAAATTAATTATTTTCTTCACTTAAAAATAGAATACTTGCATTTCCTGATGAGGAGATTCATGAATAATTATTATAATGTTATCAAGAAAAGAAATGAAAAAATAATGTTTTATAAGAGTAATTAATAATGTTTTATAAGAGTAATTGTTCGAATTAATTTCTTCATTCATTAACCAAATCCAATATTTCTATGTGTTAATACAAAATCAACTAATGCAATATGTAACATATTTTGTTAATAGAAGATTGAACTAATACTTACATACTTTTACATACTTTTTTAATAAAAGATTCATAAAGTTGGTAATATAGTAAACATTGTAAGACCATTTCATCCAAAGTGTATCAAACTTTATTAATATATAGTCTTTATATTTAATAATTTAAATTTAATTAATAAATTTAGTATATTATAATAGTTGAATAATACAAATTACTAAATTTTTTGAAAAAATCAAATATAATAATTGTGATTTTAGTAAAAAATTAGATTATATTATAGATTTGTCTTGTAATCTTTGAATAATAAAAATTAGTAAAAGAACATTATTATTACATCACTATCATTATTAATGAATAATTACTTTATAGTGTTATTATTACAATATATGAAAAATACATACATATTCAAATCAAAATCATTTCACTCATCATATTTATTTATTTTTCTTTGTAAACATGTCTAATCAATATATTGTATCTTGTTGGACAAAAAACAATTCACCTTGAAGAAGAATTAAACATTATATGACATTAATGGTTAGAAGTTTTTCCAAACACAATATAAAGTAAACGATTTCATAAAACTAAAGCTAAACATTATATCTATGACAACTCTAAATTATAGTTAGTGATACATATCAAATTTAATTTAAAAACAAAGAAATCATTAAGGTACATATAATACATTTTATAAATCTAACAACAAAAACATCAATATGATTTGAAAAAACACAATAAACATGTGTGATATACTATTTGTAGCACACCAATGTGATTCAACCCACACCGGTGTGGTTGTTATGTAAAAATGAACTAACAAACAATTTAATTGACAAAGTACATTTGCAAAGCTCTGTAATTAAAGTTTTTCGGATGTTTTGCTTTGCAGAGGCAATCACTATTTGGTTCC
This sequence comes from Picea glauca, assembly GCA_000966675.3. Lineage (NCBI taxonomy): Eukaryota > Viridiplantae > Streptophyta > Pinopsida > Pinales > Pinaceae > Picea > Picea glauca. Next base: position 931,625 of record JZKD02S2279521.1, read on the forward strand.
TCTCATAATTTAACACACTAACTCAATTCTATTCCACTCCCTCAGTGTTCTGCCTTGTGTATCCTCCTCTACGAGTCGCTCGACTTTCTCCAAGATACCATCTTTGTCATTCCTATAGCCATAATTTGAACTCATGTCAATTTGTTTGTAAATCACATACCTACACCTCCTCTTCTTTGCCTTGGGGGTATTATCAAATATCTATTTGACCCCGGGGAGGAATTTTATAGCCCCAATGTATCTGTAACCGGGTCTCTTTCTAGTGGCACCGAGCACATAAACTTCATTCCCTTCCAAGTCCATCATATTGACCACTACTTTGGCATAATTTGGAGTGACAAGATCTATGATCAGAGCTTCTCAGTGCCCTTTTTTCATAGTCAACAAGAAAGGAACCCCGGTGCATGTCTTAATTATAATATTCTATCAACCTCAAGAATGACATAAGACCCATATTGTATATTTAATAGAAGTTAATAAGACCATTTAAAAAAAAATGATGATCCATAAGCTTCATGAGCATGCCATATTGATAAATATTAAGCATCGCATTGGCCTCGACCTACTCCTCCATGAGATCCTTGCTAATGTATTCACTAAGAAGCTCATTTTTCTTCTTTTCCACAATCATTCTCTCGATATCTTTTTCATCTGGAAAGAGAACATGGGAAACAAACTCTCACTCTCTCTATTGTTGGTTACCCTTGTCCTACTCTCCCATTTCTTCTGCCACATCTTCCTCTTCCTAGAACATGACCATCTTAACAACAAAGACCTCTATTCTCTTAATTGTTAACTTGGCATCTCTCTTAACATACTCGAACCTCTACCACTCCCTCGGTGTTTTGGCTCACATCTCCTTCTCCATGAGTAGATCTACTTTCTCTAAGATATTGTTCTCGTCATACCTATAGACACAAAAGATAAAATCAATTCACTTGTAATCATCACTCCCTATACCTCTTGTTTTTATCCCTAGGGGGCTTATTGATTATCTCATTGACACTAGGGATGAATTTCCTAGCCCTGCTTGTAAAATTTGTTGTTGGAATATGGTACGTTACAATCTTTCAACAACCAATTGTACAAGTGGGGCTACGAAATTACTCCTCGATATCAAAGAGATTTTTGATAAACCCCCAAATCCGAAGAAGAGGAGGTCTAGGTATGATATTTGCAAGTGAATTGAAGCCATTTATTATGGCTACTAGGATGATGAGGACATTAACTTGGAGAATGTTGAGTGGTCTTCAGAGAAGGAGGTGTAGGTTAGAGGGTTGAGGGAAAGGTAAAGGATTGATTATGTCAAGAGGGACGCCAAATTGATGATCAAGAGAGGAGAGTTTGTTTCCATTAATCCATTCTTGTTAGAGGAAGAGGAATATGTGCTATAATAAATGGTAGACTAGGACAAGGGAAACCAACAACAAAGAAAATGAGTGTTTGTTTCCCACATGCCCCTTCCATATGAGAAAGTGATCGATTGCATGGTTGTGGAGAAGAAGAAACATGAGATTCTTAGTAAATACACTGAATTCAATCTCATGGAGGAGAAGGATGAGGACAAGGAAATTATTAATATTTAGTGATAAGGCATGTTAGAAAATCTTATAGATCATATGTTGTTTTTTCAAATGTGCTTCTTAAATTCTATTAAGTACAAAATATGTGCCTTAGGTGATTATTTAGGTTGACATAGTATTATAATTAATACATTCACAATTATTCCTTTCTTGTTGATCATGTCAAAGGGGCACTAAGAAGCTCTGATTGTAGAACTCGATAGTCCTAATTATGCTAAAGTAGGGGCCAGGGTGATGGACTTGGAAGGGAATGGAGTTGATGTGCTAGGTGCCATCGATAAGGGCCTTGATTGTATATAGTTCGGGTATATGAAATTCCTCCCTGGCCTCAAAGAGATATTTGATACACCTCCTCAAGGAAAAGAAGAGGAGGTGCAAGTATGTGATTTACAAGTGAATTGACGTTTGTTCATATTATTGATACAGGAATGATGAGAATGATATCTTGGAGAAATCCGAGCTGCCTGCGGAGGAGGATATGAAATCCAAAGCACTGAGGGAGTGGAAAAGGATCGGGTTTTTGCAATGAATTATAAGAGGCATCGAAGACTGAACTTTGTTTTTTCCTCAAAATTTAATTGTTGAGGTTTGCATATGTTGTTTGTGAATTGAATTGTTTTTCTTTTGGTTGTTGTTGTTGGTACTCCTGCACTTGTTGTTGTCATCATCATCATCATTTCCCATTCACATAAAATTATTTTTAGGAACATATATATAGATAAAACAAATTGAAATTATAAAACAAACACATATATAACTAATTTGTATTTATCAAAAACTGAAATTAATTTATGTTTGCAAAAAAAAGTGGAAAAGTAACCAGTGCTACTAAAATAATTAATACACACTATGACCAATGTGTTATATTAGAAATAAAACACTGCTAAGTGATGCAGTAAGTCCAATCCACCAATTCCTCATTGTTAGTCAAGCACCGATATATACATTGCAGTGCATTTTGTTCTTGGACACACCAGGGACGGGCCATCCAACAAGACACCCTACTATGCCATTTCACATACGCTTTGTGCAATGCGGTGAAATTTGTTCTATGAAACACACTTCTTTGTTAAATTTTTTTGACCGGTAAACCAGGAAGTGCGATTTGTTATACATAAATCACTGGTACTGTAAGTTCCTTTGAGCATCGACAACTTTTTAGTGATGCACTGTCTTTTATAATGTGTTATCACATATGCTTGTATGGAGGGGGTTTTTCCCTAGAAAATAGCCCCATGGCGAAAAAATGACAAATAGTGAGCTAAAAACCCACGTTTATCATTTATCCTAAGTTTTGTGCTCGGGCGTATTGTGCTACGGGGCGCGTAGATCTAAGAGGCTGAGATCTGCACACTCATATCTATGGTGCAGGATCCATATTGGACCCCTCCCCCCTGACATTCTACCTTTAACAAGGGGGTGGGGGTGGGGGTTCTGAATTGGTGGTTTTTGAGCACGGGGCCCCCACTATCGTGGTGCCTCCTCATTAACTCAGATCCCCCCCCCCTCAATACCTCTTACCACATCCCCCCCCCCTCCGAGTAGACATCTTACCACCTACCTCTCCTTTCAACAGATGTCTCCCACTCACATCACCCACTCGCACCTGTCCCCTGGCATTGTCATACCTCCCTATCACCATCTGCCATGTGTATCCCACTCCCGCTTCATGTCACATCTTATTTCCACCTCCTTCTATCACTTCATGACACCTGTCCCCATTTCTCTTCCTCTTGTGTCATTGTTGTCCCCATTGCACCTACCACTGCAGCCTCCTCGGTCTCCTCATCACCTTCTTGTGTCATGTCACCTCCACCATCATCTCCATATTTCCCCTCTTGACCAATCATAGTGACAAGTGTCATGTTTGAATTCTAACCACTCTAATCCCRATGAAGAAGTTAATGAAAATGAGGAAGGTGGGCGAGACATCGTCTCCTTCCATAAATAGAATGCCAGAAAGGAACGAATTGCAGAAGCAAGTCGTTAGTCCAGTCTGATAGAGATTGCTTCTAACAAGAGACTACATGGGTAGTCTGGTCAACGTCTACATGTGTATCCTGATAGAGAAGTTCATAAACGCAAATCCTTGAACGCATGACATGATCGTGTCTCAAGAATTTTTGAACCAGTTATGAGTATATGTAGGCATTTTTGCCATTTTTTTAAGTGTCGATGCTAGAGCTAAGGGCCTGATTTGTAATGTTTTAATGAAGCCTCTAGTTCTCTGATTATGTGTTTCCAATTGAGACTTCTTGTTTAATGAAAACCAACTTTCTTTTCATCTCTATTGCTTCTGATACTGAAGGCTCAGTCATGGAGGATCAAGTCGAGTTGTTGTAACCATATTGTGATGTATGTTTGATTGCAATATTGTTGTAGTGTCTTCAGTCTCCTGAAGTTTTGGATTCAAGAGGATCTTTCATTTGAAGCTTTTCCTCCTTAGGTTGTTGGAAGATTGGATGTCCATAGAAGACCTCTACATTTTCTCCTCAAGTTCTTCCACCTGCTCACCCTTACTTCAACTTAATGTTTGAAATTAGATGAAGACCTCATCTGCCTGTGCATACTAGCCCAGTTTTCTGAGTTAAAGAAATATCATCCTAAGTTTTCATCCATTAGACCCCCCTTTAAATTATTTATTGTGACATAAAAAAATGATGGGTACTAGGCTTACCTCTGCTGCAATCCGGAGGTGAATTCTAGTGCTAAATTTTCTAGCGCCGTTGTTGGGGACGAATTGAAGATTTTCCCTAGGATTGAACGACAAAGCTTACTGATTTTGAAGGTGCATCAGAACTCAGTACATTGAATATTTCAACTGTGCACCTTGTTTCTATTGTGGCTTCCAGAGGCAGACAAATGAGGTCTACCCCACAACTTCCTCTAGAAACACCTGAAGTTGACCCAAATAAAATTATCATAAGACAAAAGACCCCTCAGGAAGGTACTTCAGCTACTGAACCAAATATTTTTGATGATTTTCACCATTCTCATTTAGAAACTCCAATATTTTCTTATCATTTTCCTGTTATACCATATCCTGGAGTTTTACAACGATTAAAATTTGAGAGTGTTCCTATTGATTTCTCCTCTCCTAGTATGGGATTGGAAGGAGAAAGCCTTGTCACTCCTATCTCCCCTGAAGTTGTACCATGGTTTAGACCCAGGACCTCAGAAGATTTTCTCACTCTAAGTTTTACCACTCCTCCCCCTGTTAGATTTTCTTCTTTTACAGAAAGGGAAACCTATGTTCCTTGAATCCCTATAGATTTTCCCCCAAATCCTCTGTTGTTTCCCTTTCCTCCCGCAGGATCAGTTCCACTCTCCTCGGTCCGAACTCCATCTCCTCCCGATTCTCCTCCATCTATCATCCCTATGGCAGGTGCTAATCCCCCTAGGAACATAATGGATTCCATAGTTTCTATAAGATATGCTCCTCTGGTCTTACCCCAGCCAATGATTTATCTCCCTGATAAAGACTATCTAAAATACATGCCCAAATTCACAAGATAAGAAGACATAATTGTTGAAGAACACCTTGTTGCCTTCTACAATTATGTAGACAATCTAAATATTGAAAATGAGGATGTGTGGATGAGATTCTTTGTTTAGAGCCTTGATGGTGAGGCTAGGAAGTGGTTTAGGGGATTGACCCCTGGATTTATTGTTGGGATTGAGGCTTTAGACGATGTTTTCTTGAGACAATGGGGGGATGAAAAAAAAAATATTTATTATATCATGGAGTTTGGGTCCCTAAAGAGAAAAGAGGCAGAATATATCTCTGATTTCTCCAAAAGATTCAACAAAATGTACAATAAGATCCCTGCTGAGATAAATCCTACATAAGCCTCTGCCAAAATTACTTATGCTAGTTCTTTGGATCATGATTTCTGCCTCCTGTTGTGAGAGAGGAGAGCTACTTCCTTGGCTCATATGCAAGATGAAATGTTGGAAGTAGAGTCCAATGTATTAGCAGTTGACAGACTCAAGAATAAATATGACAAAGATAGAGGAAGGGGGAGATCTGAAGCCTCAACATCCAGTTCTTCTGTGTCCCATCCTCAAGTAGATGAATTGACCAAGCTGGTAAAATCTCTTTCTGCAGAAATGGAGAAGATTAAATTCAAGGGGAAGAAAAGTTATAAGAATGCACAAAATGATGATAACAGAGGTAAATTAAGAAGACCAAACCATACCCCTCAGATACTTCCAAGAGAGTCTCGAAGCAGAGATAGGGATGATCATAAAATCCAAACCCCTCTCCAAAATAATCTCGTTGTTGATGAGGAAGGAGAGGAAGAATAGCTTGATCCTGTAATCCATTGTCTTGGAGACACGTCTCCTTTTCCCCATTTAACTCAATCTGCATACCAGGAGTCCCTCATGGAAAACCAAATAAATGAGCTAAGTAAATGGGAGAAGACCAATAGTAGTCACAATAAATATAACCTCGGGTCTAAGAAGAAGGAAGGGAAGTATGACATTCCCAATCAACCTTCTAGAGTAGAGAAGCATGCTAAAGATGCAACAAACAACAAAAAGGAAAAGAAAACATAGAACCCCTCACCAATAGCCAAAGGTCATGTCCCATAAATGAGAGAAATTTTGAATCCCCCCTCCTATTTTATCTTTGAGCATGATATTCAAAAGATTAGGATCCTTGTACCCCTTTCATAGCTATTCAAGCACGAAGATTTCAAAAAATCCCTCTCTAAATTGTTACAGTCCAAGCCTGCATCTCACTCCTTAGACTCAGTTAATTTTTAGGATGAAAAGACAGCAATCATCTTAGGTCCCATGGTAGAAGATAGAGATGATTCATCCCCTCCCTTCTATACATCTTTGAACATACATGACAAGGTGTTGAATAATAGTTTGATGGACTCAGGGGCTTCTCATAATCTCATGCCAAAATATATCGTGGATGAAGTTGGATTAGAAATCACAAAGAGTTACCATGACCTGTATTCTTTTGATTCTAGGAAAGTGCAGTGTCTTCAGGTCATCAAATATCTGTTCGTGACCTTGTTTTAGTTTCCCATGAAAAGTGTGGTCATGGATATCGTGGTGGTTGATGTTCCCCCCAATTTTGGCATGATGTTGTCAAGATCTTGGATAAAGAGACTTGGAGGAACATTGCATATGGACCTCAAATATGCTACCATTCCTGTGTTCAGAGGGGAGCATAGAAGACTGTACAGAGAAGCTCAACTGGCCTACATTATCAGTGATGAATCTGAACCCACCAACCATCCTATTTTATCCCTCGATATTGATTTAGGATCCAACTTTTTGTAGCTCACTGATGCCCCTGAACCCCTTCTCGAAGTCAGAAAACAGTCCATTACCCTCTGTGAATATTCTCCTTTGATTACCTATGTTTGGAAAATGTTCTTTGATGGAGCCTCTTCAAGAGAAGGCGTTGGTGTTGGAGTGGTCCTTGTTTCACCTGTTCAAGAGATCATATCTCTATCCTACAAGTTAGAATTTGAAACTACCAACAATGTGGCAGAGTATGAATTTATTTTTTTGGGTTTGAGGGATGCATAGGACATGGGGATTAAAGAGATATCAGTGTTTGGGGATGCCGAGTTAATTTTGCACCAGATCAAAAAAATTTATCAAGCTAATAACCCTTGGCTTAGAAGTTACAGGAATGAAGTCTAAGATCTTGTTGACAATTTTTTCTTAGATTTCAACATCTCATTTATTCCAAGAGAAGAGAATGTCATGGCTGATTCTCTGGTTGTTTCAACTAGAAATTTCAGAGTCCCTCTGCCACCTAAACTCAGGTATTATGTGTTAAGAACCAAATATCAATATAGCATAGAAAAACCTCAGAATAAGTACTCAACTCCTTGAAAAAGAGATAATTTCAGATAATAAGCCTCTTCGAGGGGGAAACCTCCTTTTAC
>JZKD02S2279521.1:964527-995552 GCA_000966675.3 Picea glauca
AAGTGATTTTTGAGGAATTACTCAGCATGGCTTTGGCTAGGAAGAGGCATGAGTTGGCCTGATGTCAGGTAAACCTGTATGGTGCATTTTAGGGTTATAACAAGCAACCTATTTCCTTTTTGAGCAGAGCACTGAGGGATGCTAAGACTAGATATGACATCATGGAGAAGCAGACATATGCCTTGGTAAAATCTCTCAAATCTTTTATAGTCTAGGTTCTACATTCAAAGATCATTGCATATGTCCCTTCAGCTTCAGTGAAGGACATTCTTATCCAGCTTGACATATATGAAAAAAGAAGCAAGTGGATTGCCAAGATCCTAGGATTTGATCTGGAAATAAATCCCAACAAGCTAGTTAAAGGACAGGCTTTAGCCAAGTTGCTAGTTGATCCTAATTGAAAATCTTTGGGGGTTAAAATTGTCAACACTTGCTCAGAAAATCAGAAAGTTGAGTTGTCTGATAAAAGTTCTCAAGACATCCCTCCATTGGCAGAATGTGCTTAGTACAAAGACAATATATTTTTTTTGCAAGAGTTAAGGTGCCCAGATGGAATGGGGAAGAACAAGGCTAGAGCCTTAAATCTCAAAGCAATTAGATATTACCTTATTGATCAGGTTTTGAACTGGAAAGACCCTCTAGGAGTGCTTCTGAGATGTTTAGACCCATAAGAAGCCCAAAAAATATGTTTGATTTTCATGACAGCCTATGTGGGGGTCATCATTTTTGGAGGACCATAGCATATAAGATTGCAGGCCCAGATATTTTTGGCCTAATTTATTCACTGATGTGTGTGCGAAAATCAGGGCTTGTGTTAAATGTCAGAAATTCAATGGGAAGCAACAGCTCAAGTCTTTTCCATTGAAGCTTGTGGTAGCTTCAGGACCCTTTCAGCAGTGGGGGTTGGACATCATTGGGGAAATTCATACTGCTTCAAGTGGTCAACATGGGTGGATCTTGACTGCAAAAGATTACTTCACCAAATGTATAGAAGCTATCCCCACAAGGAGTGATTATCACAAAGTAATCATTGGTTTTCATGAAGAAATTATAGCAAAGTTTGATTGCCCGAAAAGGATCATCACTGATAATGCCACATCTTTCAAGGCTGAACCATTGATCAAATTTTGTGAGCAGTTTGAAATTTCATTGATCCACTCTACCCCCTGCTATCCCCAAGGAAATGGACTATCAGATTCCTTTAACAATATCCTTATAAAGATTATCAAAACACTGTTAGAGGACAACAAGAAAGCATGGCATTCAAAGCTCAAATTTTCTTTGTGGGATGACAGAGTGAAAATAAAGAGATCTCTTGGTTTCTTTCCTTTCTAGCTCGTGTATGGAGTTGAAACCATATTTCCTTCTCAGCTTGCCTTGCCAGTGGAAAAATTCTTCCAAGACTGCCAAGGGGAGCCTAAGGATATGATCAGAAAGAATAGAACAACTAGTAGAAGTGCAACACACTAAAGAGCGGATGCTGGACAAAGCACATGAACATCAACATAAGATCAAGCAGGCCTTTGACAGGAAGAACAGTAAAGAGGATTTCCATCTGGGAAATCTAGTAGTCAAATGGGATGCAACCAAACAGGATAGTGGAAAGCATGGTAAATTCGAAACCCTCTGAATTGGACCCTTCAAAGTTTCTAAGGTATTTCCAAATAACACTTACAGGTTCCAAAATTTAGAGGGTGATGAATTTTTTGGTGGCCTTGTTAATGGGCATTTTCTGAAAAAGTTCTTTGTTTGAGCCATGAGTGGCTCCTTCACACCATTGTAAATATCATTTTATTTTTGTTTTAATGGTTGACCCCACAACCCAACAATAAGGTGAATGAAGCTACGAGTTCTTTTCATCTCACAGGGAGCAGGCCATCACATATGTTTGTATGGAGGGGGTTTTTCCAAAAAATAGCCCCATGGTGAAAAATTGACAAATAGAGGGCTAAAACCCCACTTTTATAGTTTATCCTAAGTTTTGCGCTTGGGAATGTTGTTCTAAGGAGCGCATAGATCTGGGTGGCTGAGATATGCACGCTCAGATCTATGGTGCAGGATCCATATCGACCCCCCCGACATTCTACCTTTAATGAGGGCGGGGGTCTAAGTTGGTGGTTTTTTAGTGCGGCGCCCCCACTATCGTGGCGTCTCCTCATTAACTCGAACCCCCCCACTAAATACCTCTTACCACCTCCCCCCCCTTCCGAGTAGACCACTTACCACCTCCGCTTACCGCCTACCTCTCCTGCCAACACCTGTCTCCCACTCACATCACCCACTCGCGCCTATCCCTTGTCACTGTCATACCTCCCTATCACTGCCTGCCATGTGTATCCCACTCCAACTTCATGTTGCATCTTCTTTACACCTCCTCCTCTCGCTTCATGACACCTGTCCCCATGTCACTTCCTCCTGCGTCATTGTTTTCCCCATTGTGCCTCCCATCGCAGCCTCTTCTTGGTCTCCTCCTCACCTTCCTGTGCCATGTCACCTCCACCATCATCTCCATGTTTCCCCTCTTGACCAATCACAGTGACAGGTTCCGCATTGGTCTTCTTCCCACTCTGATCTCGATGAAGCAGTTAATGAAAATGAGGAAGGTGGGTGAGACATCCTCTCCCATGATCACGTCTCAGACATTTTGGAGCCAATTCTGAGTATATGTATGTATTTTTTCCATTTTGTTTAGTGTCAATGGTAGAGCTTAGCTCCTGATTTGTAAAGTTTTAATGAAGCCTCTAGTTCTCTGGCTATGTGTTGCCATTTTGGACTTCTTGTTTAATGAAAGTCAACTTTCGTTTCACCTCTATTGCTTCTGATACTGAAGGCTTGGGCATGGAGGATCCAATCGAGTTGTTGTAACCATATTGTGATGTATGTTTGATTGCAGTATTGTTGTAGTGTCTTTAGTCTCCTAAATTTTTGGATTCAAGAGAATCTTGCATTTGAATATTTTCCTCCTTAGGCTGTTGGAAGACCGGATGTCCATAGCATACCTCTACATTTTCTCCTCAAGTTTTTCCTCCTTCTCACCCTTACTTCAACTTACTATATGAAGTTAGATCAAGACCTCATCTTCCTGTGCATACCAGCCCAGTTTTATGAGTTAAAGAGATATCATCCTAAGTTTGCATCCATTAGACTCCCCTTTAAATTATTCATTGTGACATAAAAAATGATGGGTACTGGGCTTACCTGTGCCACAATCCAGAGGTGACTTCTAGTGCTAACATAATGCATTGATAATGAGGGTGTTTTAGAAAATGAAACACTATGACAATTTTTTAAATATTTGTCCATGTGCCACTCTATTAACATTACTGGTGCATTTTTTTGAAATGAGGGCACTGGAGTTTCATTTTTCTAATTCTTGCTTCTTTTTTACTGATGTCCTTGTCTTAGAACACACTGATAACAGGGCATCCCATAAGAAAAATTGGTGTGGTAAAGTATTATACATTTAGTTTGGTACCTTGCAATACACAACACCAATGTATTATTGTGGATTTGACACCCCATCGGGCCAAAATTTTGATATGAAAAACTGAGTGGTTTGAATGGTTAATTGAATGCACCAGTGCTCCATTTGTTTTAGAGCATGACTATTTTGTTAACTAGTGCATTATTATTTTATAACACACCGTCTATGGAGCGTTTCGGAAAATGCATTGTTATGGTAACTTTTTGACATTTTAACGGTGTTAGCATCAGAAGTCACTCCTAGATTCCAGCAGGAGTAGAGCCCGATGCCCATCAGTTTCTGTCATGATTTGTTTATTAAAAGGGGTGATCGAATTGAAGCTAACTCAAAACAATGTGGTTCTAACTCTGAAACTAGGCCAGGCATCCATGGGCAAGTGAGGTCTTAGATAAACTTTCAGACAGTGAGTTGTAGTAAGGGTGAGTAGGGGGAGGACTTGTATAAGAGAACTGCAAAGTTCTATCGTAAACATCAGGTTTCTAACAAACTGTAGGAGAAAACATCTAAACGCAAGATCTTCTTACATTCAAATGTAGAAAACTGGAGAATACAACAATGCAACAATAAATCCTTTATCATAACATAATTGCAATAATTCGCGTGAATCAGTCGATCACGAACTCTCTCAGTATGAGATGAAAACTAGATGGGGTGACAAGATTATCTGTCATTAAACAAGAAATCTTACATATAGATGCATAACCAGAAAACTAGAGTGTCTATTAAAACTTTACAATCGAGAGCTTCGGTCTACCATCGATACTTTCAAAAATGCAAAAACTGAGTACATATACTTGGACAACTTCGCCCAACAGAGGCGTGCTCGCCCTCCAAGGTGTAGCATCCCTTCAGTCAAACTTCAGATGGAAATCCTTTGTCAGACGTCACCTTAACTTCGCATGGCCTTTGCAGGGGGGTAGCTAAAACATTAAAGGATAAAATGGCGTGTGCAGACTCCTCTGGTCAGAGGAGAACTCGGCACGGCCTTTTCGAAGAAAATCGATGTACAAGACCATCTCGAGCAGACTGCCTACCGGAACCCCATGCCTTGCATTTAATGAGTGAGATGATGCTTCAACTACCTCCATTCACCTTTATTTATTTTTGGCGGGGACCAAGATTGACGTCGAGATGAACTTGTCTTCAGAGAAGGCAGTGATCCCTTTTGCGGCTGAACCTGGCGCTTCGGCTTTTTTTTGCACAATTCTTTTTTTTTCCCCAAGTGACCGGGCGTCAAGAATCTGGGTCTAGCTCCTGAGAATTTTCGGTGTTTCGTGCCTCACGGCTGGGAGGAGGCTGATCCTTTCTCTTCAAATTCGCGATGCACGAAGAGGCGATAGAGCCTAATCGCGAACCACGTACCCCTCCTTTGATCGGACGACCCATAACACTTTCGACAATACTGTGGGCCCGTCATTAAAGGTTCTTTTCATTTCACGATTTGTGAGTTCATGGGTCGAAGACCCTCGACTCCTTTTTATAAACTCCCGATACCCGAAATGGTGATACGGGTCCGGCTCTTTTCTTTGTCAGCGCCCTTCACATGCAACCATTGGCTAAGGTTTAAGTACTAACACCTCTCGCAACTCGCGACTTCGTGAGTTGGAGTATCGGACTTTGGCATTCTCCCCTCGCGAAGTCTCGAGACGCGATGGTCAGCGAAGGTTGACCCCCTTCGGACATTTCTCGTAACTTGCAATCTCGCGCAACCAAAAGATATGGTGCGCCCTCCAAACTCACGAACCCTGAGTTCAAGAAATAACTACTGTTCTTACACTGATCACAATTGACGGACCTTGAAAAATTTTTTGTGCCATACTTGGCGCGACTCGGTTAGATGCAATTACCCACTAACCGCTACTCTGATTTGTTGATGAATCCTTGCCTCCGAAGAATGAAATGATCGCTCGCTTGATTTTAAGCTCGAAAAGGACCTATCATGTGTGTTGCGCGTGGGCGCTTCTCGTGCAACCTGCAGACCTGGATATCCCTATGCCAAAGACAAGTAATGTTGCTAACATTAGGCTCCATGGGGGATAGAATCATCCCGGTGATGCTCTAAGGACTCATTTTGCAGTTCCAGTGCCTTGCTGTTGGGCTATGGAGTCATTTACTAAGATGAAAAATAATAAAAATAAAAATAAACAAAGAACCAAAAGGACAATATTTACAAAACACAGGAGCCACCGAAGGCTCAGACAAAACATTTTTTCAGAAAATGCCCATTTACTGGGCTGTTGAAAATTTCTTCACCCTCCAAATCTTGCAACCTGTACGTGTTATTTGAGAAAACCTCAGAGATTTTGATGGGCCCGATCCATAGGGCTTCAAATTTGTCGTGCTTGCCCTTATCTTTCTTAGGAGAATCCCATTTCAGTACCAGGTCTCCTATCTGGAACTCCTCCTTCTTGGCCTTCTTATCAAAAACCTACTTGGTCATCTGCTGATGGTCCTGAATTCTGATCATTACCTTCTCTCTAGCCTACTGGACTTCTACCAGTTGATGAATTCTTTTGATCATGTCATTGGGCTCTTCTTAATAATCCTGGAATAATTTCGCTATGGGAATGGCCAACTGAGAAGGGAAGACAGCTTCTACTCCGTAAACTAACCGGAAAGGGGAGATGCCTATAGATATCTTTGTGGTCACTCGATCGGCCCATAGAGAGAATTTCAGCTTCGAGTTCCAATCCCTTTTGTTGTCCTCCAATAATCTTTTGATGATCCTTATCAAGCTTTTGTTGGAGGATTCTGCTAAACCATTGCCCTGGGGATAGTATGGGGTGGAGTGAATCAGTTTGATCCTGAATTGTTCACAAAACTTAACTAACGGCTCAGCCTTGAAAGAGGTTGTGTTATCAGTAACAATATTTCTTAGGCAACCAAACCTTATGATGAGGTCTTCCAGGAATCCAATGATTACCTTGTGGGAAGCACTCCTAGTGGGGATAGCTTCAATCCACTTAGTAAAGAAATCTGTGGCATTCAAGATCCATCTGTGCTGCCTGCTGGAAGCAGGGTGGATTTCTCCAATAAAATCTAGGCCCCATTACTGTAAAGGTCCCGAAACAACTATAGGCTTTAAAGGAAAAGACTTGAGATGTTTCTTTCCTGAAAATCTTTGGCATGGGATACAGGCTCTAACTCCTCTATGGACATTAGCGAACAAGGTTGGCCAGTAGTACCTAGCTCTGAGAATTTTTTGGGCTGTGGTCTTCCAGAAATGGTGCCCTCCACATAGGCCACTGTGAAATTCGACCATGATCCTATCGGCCTCTTGTGGATCCATGCATTTTAAAAACACCCCCAGGGGGTCTTTCCAGTATAAAATTTGATCGACAAGGTAGTATTTGACTGCCTTGAGCTTCAGAGCTCTTACTTTGCTTCTTTGCAGGCCATCTGGAGGCTGCAACTCCTGCAGAAAATATATGACATCCTTATACCAAGGACATCGAGCCAATAGGGGTTCTGTTTGAGGGTCTACGTCAGACAGCTAATTTTCTGAACGTGCATTGATGAAATCTACCCCCAAAGCTTTGCGATTAGCTTCAGCCAATAGCTTGGCTAAGCCTTGACCTTTGATCAATTTGGTAGGCCTTATTTCCAAGTCAAACTCCAGGATCTTGGCTATCCATTTACTCCACTTCCCGTCAATGTCAGGCTGTACAAGGATGTCCTTCACAGAGGCTAAAGGAACGTATGCGGTCACTTTTGAGTGCAAGACATAGACTCTGAAAGATTTGAGAGCTTTCACTAAGGCATAGGCCTATTTCTCCATGATTTCATACCTGATCTCTGCATCTCTTAATGCCTTGTTGAAGAAGGCGATGGGTTTCTCTCGCCCTTCCCCATTTTTCTGCAACAAGACCGCTGCTACTGTATCAAAAGAAGCGAAAGAGAAGATTAGGAAATCTTTGGAGTAGTCAGGACTGATCAGCACAAATGCCTCAGTCAATGCCCTTTTTATTTGGGAAAAATATTCCCTGGGTTCAGCGGTCCATTTCACTTCATTTCCCTTCCTGAGCATGGTTGTGATGTGTTTTACCAGCTCAACAAAATTCAAGACAAATCTCCTCAGAAAATTAATCTTCCCCAAAAAGGCCTGAACTTCCTTCTTAGATCTAGGAAGTGACAAGGTCCRAATTGCCTCCACTCTGCTAAGATCAATCCTCACTCCTTTTGCTGACACTATATGGCCTAATAGATTTCCCTCCTTCATAGAAARAAAAGATTTCTTAGGGTTTAGGGAAAGGCGAACCTTTCGACACTTCAAGAAAACTTTCCTCAGGTGACAAYAGTGCTCTTTATCTGACTTCGAGAATACTGTGATGTCATCCAGATAGATTACCAAAAACTGATCTTTATCCCCGATAAAAGCTATGTCCATGGCTCGCTGAAATGTGGCTCCTGCATTCATCAACCCAAAAGGCATTTTGGCATACATGAATGTGCCCCAAGGAGTGGTAAAGGCCATTTTTTCTCTGTCCTCAGGCATGACCGATATCTGATTATAGCCAGAAAAACCATCGATCATGGAAATCCTAGATGCACCAGTTACCCTCTACAATATGTGTTCCATGTTGGGTAGGGGATAATTGTCTTTCTTTGAGCTCCTGTTTAGGTTCCTGAAATCGACACAAAGCCTGATTTCTCCACTTTTCTTCCTTATCGGAACCAAATTGGCCACCCACTCGAAATATCTCAAGGGGACGATGATCTGGGCCTCTAACAACTTCTTCACTTATTTCTCCATGACAAGCAGTAACATGGGATTTATCTGTCTTAGCTTCTGCATAAATGGCTTAGCCTCTTCCTTCAGTGGGATCTTGTGCTCAATGAAGGATGTGTCATACGTCTTGAGGTCTTTGTAGGTCCATGCAAACACATCAGAAAATTCTCTCAGCAACTCAGTATATTCGTCCCTCTGTTCTGTGGTCAAACTCCTTAACAACTTGACAAACTTAGGCTCCTTCGGTGTGCCAATGTTGCACTCAGCTATGTCAACATCTTCAACTGAAACTCTACCCTTTACTGCCACATCATTCCCATCGAACAATCTTTCTAAAGGAATTAATCCCCTCGGAATGTGATTTCTAGGTAGCTGAATAATCTGGTGGTTAGCAATTTTATTTAAAAACACCTCAGGGTGAGGGTCACCTTCCATGTCAGGATCATGATCAATGTGAAACATAGAAAATTCATCAACAAATTGGAGAAATTTTTCGATTTCTAGATCATCTTCGAATACCTTCCAATGCTTGACATTGTTCGGTACAGAGGGCCTATATTTTATTCCAACATCAAATTTGACCATAGGCGGCAGAGGAACTTTGAGCAAACTAGCAAAGACAGCTAAAGAATCGGCTGAAGTATTTCCCCCCCTCAGAATGAAAGAAATGTTAAAATCCAAGAAGAAACTATCAATCAGGTCCCATACCTCATTTCTGTAATTTCTGAGCCGAGGATTATTAGCACGATAGGCATTTCTGACTTGCTGGATAATCAACTCAACATCTCCAAATATTGCTATCTCTTTAATTCCCATTTCTTTTGCAGCCCTCATACCCAGAACAAGAGCTTCATACTCTGCCACATTGTTGGTGGTTTCAAATTCCAGCTTATATGACAGAGATATGGTCTCCTGAGAAGGTGACACAAAAAACACCCCAGCACCAGCGCCTTCCCTGGAACAGGCTCCATCAAAAAACATTTTCCAGATGGGGGTGATGGAGGGAGGAAATCCATGAGGAGTGGTGGGCTTCTCTCTGAGTGTAAGAGGAGGCTCGGGAGCATGAGTGAGTTGCAGTAAACTGAAACCTAAATCAGTGTCCAAGGAAAAAATAGGATGGTTGGTAGGATTGGCTTCATCACTGATTATATAGGCCAGTTGGGCTTCCCTGTATAGTCTTCTATGTTCTCCTCCAAACACTGGGATAGTAGCATATGTGAGGTCCATCTGCAAAGTTCCCCCCGATCTTTTTATCCAATATCTTGATAACAACATACCGAAATTGGGGGGGACATCAGCCACTATAATATCCATGACCACACTTTTCATGGGCAACTGAAACAAGGTCACGACTAGGTCTTTGATAACCCCTAGACATTGAACTTTCCTGGAGTCAAAGGAATAGAGGTCATGATAGTCTCAGGTGAATTATAGCCCTAACTCTTCCATGACAGTTTTGGGCATGAGGTTGTGAGAAGCCCCTGAATCCATCAAGCAGTTATGCAACACCTTGTCATGTATATTCAAGGAAGTGTAGAAGGAAGGGGATGAGTCATTCCTGTCTTCTACCATAAAAACTAGAATAACTGCATGGTTTTCATCTTGCAAATTGATGGAATCTGTGGGAAGGCATGAGACCTCAGAGTGTAAAATCTCAGAGAAGCGTTTCTTGAACCCTTCATGTTTAATCAATTCGGTTAGGGGCACAGGGATTCTGATCTTTTGAATTTCATGCTCGAAATTAAAAGAAGATGTAAGCTTTGGAATTTCTCTTATTTTGGGAACATGACTCTGGAATATGGGAGAGAGGGGTTGGGGATTCTTACCTCTATGACTTTCTACTACTTCATTAGTAGGTTTCTCTATTCTAGTAAAACGCTCAGGAACCTCAGGTGCTACTGTCTTTTTCTTAGACCTCAGATCATACCTGCCTTGGCTGCCACTAGCCTTGTCTCCTTTGCTCAGTTCATTTAGCTGACTATCCATGAGAGACTCCCCGTATGTTGATTGAGTGAGATGAGGAAAAGGAGGAGTGTCTCCGAAGCAATGAATTTCCAGATCAAGATCATCTATTTCCCCTTCTTCTTCCTCGGCCATAAAATTGTTTTGAAAAAGGGCCTGAATTTTCTGGTCTTCTCTGTCTCTTCCCCTCTCGCTTTGTATAGTTGGGGAAGCAACATTGTTTGGCCTCCTGAAGCCTCCTATGTTTTTGAATTTTTGAGGGCCCTTGTATTCTTTCCTACCCTCCACCTTCATTCTCTCCATCTCTGCAGACATGGACTTCACCATCTTGGTCAGTTCATCCACTTGAGGGTGGGGCATCGATGGGCCAGAAGTTGAGGCTTCGGATCTTCCCTTTCTACTGTCTATGTCAGCCTTGTTCCTCAGTCTATCGGCTGATAATACATTAGATTCCACCTCAATGGCCGCATATTTCATTTGAGCTAAGGAGGTGGCTCTTATTTCTCTCAATAGAAGACAAAAATCGGGGCCAAACGCACTAGCATAAGACATTTTGGTCGAGGCTTCTGAGGACTTTATTTCAGCAGGAATTTTATTATACATCTTATTGAATCTTTTGGAGAAGTCAGAGACAGACTCTCCTTCCATATTCTTCAAAGATCCGAATTCCGTCATGTAATACATGAAATCCTTCCTGTCTCCCCACTGCCTCAGGAAAGCACTATCCAGAGCTTCGATCCCGACAATAGATCCGTGGGCCAACCCTCTAAACCACTTCCTCACCTCACCATCCAGGCTCTGAATGAAGACTCTCATCCAGACATCTTCATTTTCAATGTTCAGGTTGTCTGCATAACTGTAGAAAGCAGCCAGGTGCTCCTCTACAGTTATTTCTCCTTCTCTAGTGAACTTGGGCATATACTTCAAGTAATCTCCAGCGGGGAGAGGATTCATAGGATGGTATAGGACTAAGGGGGAATATCTGGTAGAGACTATGACATCCATTCTATTTAGAGGGGGATTAGCACCAGCCATAGGAATATTAGGTGGAGGAGAACTTGGGGGAGAAGGAGTTCGTGAAGGGGCTATTGGGAATGAGTCTCGAAGTGGAATGGGAAACAAAAGGGGATTTAAGGAGAAGGCTAACGGGCTCAAGTCAGCAGATGCTCCTATTTGTGTAGGAGTGATAACAGTAACAAGAGGAGGAGTGGGGAAATCTTCTGCGGTCCTGGGTCTATGCCAACATACAACTTCAGAGGAGAGGGGAGTGACAAGGGTTTCTCCCTCCAATCCCAGACTAGGAGGGGAAAACTCAATAGGAACACTCCCGAAATTCAGGACACGGGAAACCTTAGAAAAAGGTCTGTTAAGAAACTGAGGAGGAGAAAATGGAGTTCCTATAGAAGGAGATGGTAGATTACCTGGTTCGGCGATGGAAGTTCCTTCCTCAGAGGCCTTTCCTTTTCTGAGAACCACTTCGGGATCAGCTACAGGTGTAGCTAGGGGCAGCTGTGGATGGGACCGCATATGTTTGCCTCTGGAAGCCACAACTAAAACAGCAGGTCTGCTCCAGTGGAGTCATCAAAATGGAGTCGCCAGGTGCATAGTAGCAATCTTCAAAGGCTCTGATTCCTTATGCACCTTTAGAATCAGAGGCTCAATGTCGTTAGATCCCAGGGAAAATTTTCAACTTCGTCCCCGGCAGCGGTGCCAAAAAATGTTAGCGTCAGAAGTCACTCCTGGATTGCAGCAGGAGCAGAGCCCGACGCCCATCATTTTATGTCACGATTTGTTTATAAAAAGGGGTGATCGAATGGAAGCTAACTCAAAACAATGTGGTTCTAACTCTGAAACTAGGCCAGGCATGCATGGGCAAGTGAGGTCTTAGATAAACTTTCAGACAGTGAGTTGTAGTAAGGGTGAGTAGGGGGAGGACTTGTATAAGAGAACTGCAAAGGTCTGTTGTAAACATTAGGTTTCTAACAAACTGTAGGAGAAAACATCTAAATGCAAGATCTTCTTACATTCAAATGCAGAAAACTGGAGAATACAACAATGCAACAATAAATCCTTTATCATAACATAATTGAAATAATTCGCACGAATCAGTTGATCATGAACTCTCTCAGTATGAGATGAAAACTAGATGGGGTGAGAAGACTGTCTATCATTAAACAAGAAATCTTACATACAAATTCATAACCAAAGAACTAGAGTGTCTGTTAAAAATTTACAATCGGTAGCTTCGCTCTACCATCGATACTTTCAAAAATGCAAAAACTGAGTACATATACTCAGACAGCTTCGCCCAACAGAGGTGTGCTCGCCCTCCAAGGCGTAGCGTCCCTTCAGTCAAACTTCAGACGGAAATCCTTCATCATATGTCACCTTAAATTCGCATGGCCTTTGCAGGGGGGTAGCTAAAACATTAAAGGCTAAAATGGCGTGTGCAGACTCCTCTGGTCAGAGGAGAACTCGGCACGGCCTTTTCGGAGAAAATAGATGTACAGGACCATCTCGGGCAGACTGCCTGCCAGAACCCCATGCCTTGCATTTAATGAGTGAGTTGAGGCTTCAACTACCTCCATTCACCTTTATTTATTTTTGGCGAGGACCAAGATTGACGTCGAGCTGAACTAGTCTTCAGAGAAGGCGGTGATCCCTTATGTGGCTGAACCCGACACTTCGGCTTTTTTTTGCACAATTCTTTATTTTTCCCCAAGTGACCGGGTGTCAAGACTGTGGGTCTAGCTCCTGAGCGTTTTCGACGCTTCGTGCCTCACGGCTGGGAGGAGGCTGATCCTTGCTCTTCAAAGTCGAGATGCACGAAGAGGCGATAGAGCCTAATCACGCACCACGTACCCCTCCTTTGATCGGACGGCCCAGAACACTTTCAGCAACACTGTGGGCCCATCATTAAAATTTATTTTCATTTCGCGATTCATGAGTTCATGGGTCGAAGACCCTCGGCTCCTTTTTCTAAACTCCCGATACTCGAGATGGTGATACAGGTCAGGCTCTTTTCCTTGTCAGCGCCCTTCACATGCAACCGTTGGCTAAGGTTTAAGTACTAATGCCTCTCGCAACTCACGACTTCGTGAGTTGGAGTATTGGACTTTAGCATTCTCCCCTCGCGAAGTCTTGAGACGCGATGGTCAGTGAAGGTTGACCCCCTCCGGACATTTCTCGTAACTCACAATATCACACAACCAAAAGATATGGTCCGCCCTTCGAACTCACGAACCTCGAGTTCGAGAAATAACTACTGTGCTTACACTGATCACGATTGATGGCCATTGAAAACTTTTTTGCACCATACTTGGTGCAACTCGGTTAGCTGCAATTACCCACTAACCACTGCTCTGCTCTGTTGATGAATCCTTGCCGCCGAAGAATGAAATGCCCGCTCTCTTGATTTTAAGCCCGAAAAGGACCTCTTCTGTGTGTTGCGCTTGGGAACTTCTCGTGAAACCTGCAGACCTGGATATCCCTATGCCAAAGACAAGTAATGTTGCTAACAAACGGTATCGTTCTATGAATGAAATTAGTGATTTTTTTCATCATATACACACTAGGAGTTAGGATTCCCGTAAATTCATAGGATGCACCAGTTTCCTAGAAGTTTTGAATCATTTAAACACATTGTGTGGAAAACAAATTCTAAAAAATACTTAATTTCAAGCAACTTTCATAATTTAATGCAATGAAAATGAAAATAACAAGGTAATAAACAATTTTCCTAGTGTATTCTCTCCCAATGATGCACGGTTTCATCATAGAGAAGAAATGAAAAATTGTTGTGTTTTTCTAAAATTTGGAAATGTGTGTTGATGATTGCAGCTATGTGAGACATTCTCCAACTTACAAACCTGTGAGATGTGGATCATTGCAGCTATGTGAGTCTTTCTCCAGCTTAAAAACCTGAGAGAAATCCCATAATAAGGGTACATAGTTCCTACCTAAGACAGAGATGGAATGTATAGATGACCTCCTCCATTTAGAGAGTTGAGAAGAACTTCGGATGATTATCCAGTGGGAAAGGAGGTCTGTTGAGTTAGACGTTCCTGTGGCTGAGCACAAGGTGAACATGTGAAATACAAAAGTGTTGGGTGCATCGTCAAGTGAACATAAATGAATATGATGTATTATCCTTCTCTGAGCAATAGATTTGACGAGAAACTCCATATGATTCTCCTGTGTGAGGCAATATGAAAGAAGATCTGTAGAGTGGACGTGCATGTGGACAAGCATAGGTGAACGTGTGAAGAACTGGTTCTTATGTGTAATGCAGTGAACCATAGATATGGACATCCCTATGGATGTGCCCCTAGTGAATGAGCACTAGTGGGTGTATCATATCCTTTGCTATATTGATCAATAGTCATACCTGCCTGTAACCCTAATTGTAATGTAAAGGGTACAGGTCGGCCCCACCTTAATGTGATTAGTAATAAATGTAGAAGATAATTAATCATGTTAATATTAATTATATTATAAGATAGTGAGGTTGGCCCTATTGTGGCAATAGACACTTATGTTGACAGGTCTAGTTTAGTATAAGTAAAGGTAGATTCCCCATTGTCAAATGATATCCTTCATGTGAGTTTGGAAATATCATCAAGTACACTTCTTTGGGAAAAGTGTGCACCTCTCTTGGGCACTAGAGTTATACGGTTTGAGAACCCTCTTTTGTGATAAGTCTTATTGGCGGTGAAGTTATTTCTCTTAAACAATATAGAAAAGGATTTGGCTGGGTTTTATTCCCTTGTTGAGAAGGGTTTCCCAAGATACTTCTTGTGTTCTTGTGCATGGCGTTTCTTCTTGTGATATTGGTTGCTGCAACATTCTTGTTTATGGTTAAGACAAATGAAAATTGAAATGAAATACATCATTAACCTATCTTATTGAAAAATAAACATGGTATTAAGGAATATTTCTTGAAGATCCCATTGCACAAGCACTTTCCAACCATTCTCTTTCACCTCTGCATAAACCCTACGACCCTCCTAGGGTTTCTAGAAATTTCGTACGACCTACCCTTCTGAGAGTTTTTATCACTCAAAACTTGGAAGTTGGGGCTTAAAATAACATAGGAGTGTATTACATCCTTCAACACACCTCCTACAAGTCTCAGATTTCATTTTCGTGCATTTTGATTTTTTGGATCTAAGGGTTTCTAGGGTTTCGCCAAATTCTGCAGAAAAATTCAGAATTGTATTTCTGCAAAATTCTTGAATAAGCTCTTTAGCTCACCAGGGATATCATATCTATCCATTCTTATTGTTGGCATTCATAAGCCCAAAAAAACTTAAAAGTTCTAGCCTAGCCTAGTCATTAGGTTTTCTAGCCTAGTTGACAAGGGTTTGTGAAGAATCCAAAATTATGATGAACATACCTATGATGGAAGATAAGCTTGATGGATCAAGCAACTTCAAGTTCCTGGAAGAAAAGACTTCAGAGGAAGACTTATTATGGGTGATACAAAAAGGTGACACTATGATTACCCTCTTCATGAATATGTCAAGAGGACAGAGATCAGTTAGGTGCCATTGGAGAAATCATATCAGCACCCTCAGGTATGCACTTGTACATATATTATTTGTATCATTTTCATGGGATAAATTGTAGGAGGAAGGAACCTTCTTGATGAATTCATGGATCCAAAGGGATCTCAGTGCATTCCTGAGAACAACACACTGGAAGTGAAGACCCCATGTTTGATTGTTGAAATTGTCATTCCTTTAACCTATATTTCTGAAATATGTTACATTATAAGTAGGTGTTGTAGTTGCGACAACAATCCTTAAAAATGTTTTGATTCTAGAGATGTAATCATTATCCTCCTTTAGGAGATATTCTTGTTTTGGTTCCTCTTGTTTTATTGTTACAGATAGGTTAACAAAAAAGGAATATGTTTATCCTTCAGAGGGAGTCAAAACTATTTGAGACAGAGGAAGAATAGAACCATCATTGAGGAAATCAATGCAATAATGCATGATCAGAATCTTTCTATGATTATATGGGCAGAAGCATTCAAGACACAGTATATGTTCAGAACAAGAGCCTTCACCAGACTTTGAAAAACATAAATCTCAAAGAAGTCTTCACCGGAGTGAAGCCTGAGATTGAACACTTCAGAATATTTGGGTGCCCATTGTACTTTCTATTAAATTATGAGCTCGATTGATTATGCAGATTAATTATTTTATTTTCTTGATATACAACACTGATATGTTGCTTTGGTATGATGACTCTTCATCACTAATATGTTCCTCTATTGCTTCTCCCTTAACCTGCATCTCAAAACTGTGTTGAAGAGAGGGGTCGACCTCTTCTTATATAGGTTGAAGAGGAGAAGAGGAGAGCGCCGAAATAGTAACTTTTTTGCATTCTTTAATCATAACTCAGCTTCATACTTTAGTTCAAACTAGACTTGAGACTGGTATACTCTAGTTCGAAAATAAAACTAGATTTGAGACTTCAGTTACAACTCAACATTACACTTTAGTTTGAAAATATAACTAGACTTAAGACTTTAGTTACAACTCAACATTACACTTTAGTTCGAAAATAGAACTAGACTTAAGACTTCAGTTGCAACTCAACATTACACTTTAGTTCTAAAATAGAACTAGACTTAAGACTTCTGTTACAACTCAACATTACACTTTAGTTCTAAAATAGAACTAGACTTAAGACTTCAGTTACAACTCAACATTACACTTTAGATCTAAAATAGAATTAGACTTGAGACTTTAGTTACAACTCAACTCTTTACAAGGCAATTCAAAATTCTCTTCATGGTGGATAATGTTACATGTGCCAACGCACTAGATCAATACATTTATATCATTTGCAATATTAGGAATATCGTTTGTTTCTAGATCATAGGAATTTTATATTCAACCTAAATTTTGTTAGGTTCCTTGACTTTTTCTCATGGCTCACAAGGCTTGACTAGGATCACAGAGGTTGTACGTTCCCCCTGAATTTTGCACTAGTTTGTCTATGCTCACAGAGGTTGTATGTTACCCCTGAATTTTTCACTAGATTGTCTATGCTCATAGAGGTTGTACGTTCCCCTTGAATTTTACGTTAGACTCACTTAGAATCCCATTCATCCTGACTTTTGGTTTGACTCACAGAGGTTGTACATTCCCCCTGGATTTTGTCAATACCTCACAAGACTGGTTGATTCTCCAAATCTCCATGGCTAGCCTTAGGGTGGCCCATATGGCCTCTCATTAGAGAATGACTATTGATGCTACCAAATTTAACACTCCCTCATAGTGATGGAGTCATTCTAAGCCACACCAAGCTTGCCTCCTAGCTGCACAAACTGTCTCGAGGTCAGAGGCTTGGTCAGGATATCATCTACCTACTCGCTCGTGGCTAGGTACTGTAACTTTACAGTTTTTCTCTGGACCAAGTCTCGGATGTAGTGGTACCTCATTTCAATATGTTTTGACCTATCATGAAATACTGGTTTATCTGTCAATTTTATTCAACTTTGATTATCACAGTGAACCACCGTCGTCTCGAGCTTGTCACCAAACAACCTAGAAACCAATTTTCTGAGCCATACTGCTTCCTTTATAGAATCATTTGTTGTAATGTACACAACCTCTATGGTACTTTGTGCAATGGATCCCTGCTTCCAGCTTGACCAAGAGATTACAGCAGATCCTAAAATGAGGCAGTATCCAAAATTACTCCTTTGATCCAATGGGCTTCCTTCCCAATCAACATTTGCATACCCATGCATAAATAAAATACCACTGGATGTATATCTTAGAACATAAGTAATGGCCCCTCTGAGATATCTCAATATGTGCTTTGCTACCACCCAGTGTCTCTGTCTCAGTTCAGTCATGAACTGACTCATTGCAATCACTGCATAGCATATATCTGGCCTAGTGTGGATCATGTACATCAATGATCCAATCAGCTACCTATACATGGTGGGATCCACCAAATCTGAACCTGTATCAAAATCATGTAGCTTCCTCAGTTTGGTAACCATTGGAGTAGACATGGATTTGCAATCCATCATACCAAACCTCTTTAGTACATCCACTGTGTATTTTCCTTGTGCCAAAAATATGTAACATCCCCGACCATCCATGGTGGGCCACGCTACACTAGAGAACTCTTATTGTTCTGTCTACGGAACATATTGTAACATTTCCCAGCATACAACTGAGCTATGCCACATAATTTTTCTAACTGCATGCAATTAAAAAATATGCACACATAGAACTCTTGCGGAAGCATTATATATAAAACATATGCATATAAATACATCTATAAATACACATATTCACACTGAAATTACTATAAACATACACATGCAACATATACAATAAATACCCATAAATATACAGAAAATCATAACCATGCATAAGATAAACCCATAAAACTGAACACGTAAATAACAATGCAACATGTAATTTTTTCATACAAATGGAACTTATCTTGGTAATAATTTCACCAACTACATGCAGACCTTCCACGAACCTCCTAGTCTTAGACCACACTATTCATCACTCTCAAGAGTGAGTCACCCCCAAGCTAGGACTAAACTCCAACCTGGTAAAGGGATTCCTAACTAGGCTAAAGGATCATGGACAACATGAAAGTCTCCATCACAGGTACCAACTCAAACTAACAGCCTATGGTCCCTCATTCCCCACATGCCTGTCCCACCCAGGAAGTGTGCCCCTTCTCTGCTCAACAGTCCTTCGACTGCCCCACTTCCTTTCCGGGCTTCAACAACAGGTCGGACAGGAAGTCTCAGAGCACTGTAGATGCAGTTTAGCACCTTCATGAATCAATCCCCAACAATTCTCTCACCTAGAGAATTTTTCACGAGCCTGACAACCCGCTTCTTCAGTCCATCTCCCAAGCTAACCAAATACACCAACACAAAAATGGCTATGGATCTAGGTTCAGGTACTGTCATCAAGATACAAAAGATAGCTCAATGGTGTGTGAATACTCATGGATGATTGACTGGATAGTTGGAATGATGGTCCCCATGATGGATCAAATGATAGGAAATGAACTAAGTTCCAACAATATGCATGCATGTCCCCAACTTGACACTTGTCATGTTGGGATCTACTTTGCCCACTTGTCCACAACTTTAGAACTTAGGATAAAATAATTATCCATACTTTATTTTTAATAAATATTAATATAATATTCCTTTTTGTCTTAAGCTCCCTAGATTAGCCCCTTTCCTTAACTTAGCCCCTCCCTTTCTTAACTAGTGGATTTTAGTCCCCCATATCTTTTATCATGGTTGGTCTGCGCACAGCGATGTATTTTATATTAATTATGGGAAATATACAAAAATAGGTGCACTGGCCTTTAACATCTAGGCTCTCCGGCCTAATCAAAACATAAGCATCCTAGCTTATAATAACTGGCTCACCAGCCTATAAAAAATATCATATACACAAAGGCTCGTTGGCCTCACAATCTCTCACACTTAAGATGTTGCGCGCAGTGTCCTCGAATCTGAAACTTCCTCATTTTACTGCGCAATACATGCACGCACTATGCCATGAAATGTGCATACAACATGATATAAAAAAAACTCACCAGCTTAAGTACATTTCCATCTAGATTAGAATTGGGCGTTGCCTAGGGATATTACAAAATATCTCGCCCTGTCTTTGCCATACTTCCAATACTAGGAAGTAATGCATCAATCCTAAGTCTTTCATCTCGAATTCTGAGGTTAGCTCCCTCTTACACCGGGCTATTAGCCCTTCATCTCCTGTTACAAACATATCATCAACATACAAGATTAGTATAACAGGTTGGTTACCTCTTACCTTGAAGTATAGATTTGCATCAGCATCACTTTTATGAAATCCCAGGCTTTTAAGAAAGCCATCAATCCTATCATACCCAACTCTTGGAGCCTTCTTAATACCATACAAGGACTTCTTTAGCTTGCATACATGAGTGCCTTTGTTATGCAGTACAAAAACATCTGGTTTTTCCACAAAGACCTCATGTTCAATCTTTCCATTCAAGAATCTTGTTTTTACATCCATCTGATGTAGCTTCCAACCAAGAACGTGAGCTAAAGCAATAATAGGTCCAATGGAGGTATATCTAGCTACAGGGGAAAAAGTCTCTTTTTATTCGATTCCTTATTTCTGAGTGAAGCCTCTAGCTACAAATCTTTATTTGAAATTTTCCACACATCCATCAGCTCCATGTTTGATCTTATAGATCCATTTGGAAGAAACCACTGATTTGTCTTTTGGCCTCGGGACAATGTCACAAACATTGTTTTTTATAATAGACATGTATTCCTCAAGCATGGAATCCTTCCATACTTGTGATTTATCTTCTTCTTCAAATGAAGAAGGTTCGACATCACTAATGCTACTCATCAGTGAAACATAGCCTCCAAACCTATGATGCCTCTTCCTTTCCCTGAAAGTTCATTTGGGAGAAACTATCCTTTCTACTTCCTGCACTATTTATTTAAGCCACCATGGCTTCCTTTTGGGTGGAGGTTATTCAAGAGTTATTTCTAACACTTCAAAAGGTTCTAGGGGCTCATTACGTGGCCCTTCACGTGGTTCCTGCCTCTAATCATTTGACTCTTCATTTTCAGAAGAGGGTGAAGCTGGTTGAACTACTTTTGATTCCTGTTGAAGCTCTCTAGATTTCTTAAATGTGACTTCCTCATGGAAAGTCACATCTCTTCTTACCTCTATTTTCCTCTAACCTGGTACATAAATCTTGTAAGCCTTGGAGTTCTCACTTTACCCCCAAAAAATCCCTTTCTTTCCTGACGGTTCCATCTTTGTCCACTTTTCCTTAGGGACATGAATATACATAGGACACCTAAATATCCTTAGATTCCCTACTTCAGGTTTGATCCCTGAGAAGACCTCTTCAGGAGTCTTTTCCTTCAATATAGCATGTGGAAACCTGTTCTAATTATACATGGCAATGGAGGTAGCTTCTGCCCATAAAACAATTTGGCAGATCCTGATCAAACATCATTGCTTTTGTTGACTCACAAATTGTCCTGTTTTTCCTCTCAACAACTCCATTTTGGTGAGGGTTATATGGCATGATCAACTTTCTTTTGATTCCTTCTGACTTGCAGAAATCCTCAAACCAGAGAGATTCAAACTCTCATACATTGTCTATTCTAAGGATTCTGATGTGTTTTTGTGTCTTCTTTTCAATAAAGCATTTATACTCTTTGAATTTATCAAATGTGTCACCTTTAGATTTAAGGAAATATATCCAACATTTTCTTGAGTAATCATCAATAAAAATGACATAATACAAACAACCACTAAGTGAGGGAGATTACATGGGACCACATAAATCAGAATGAACCAGATCTAAGATGCCACGAGCTCTGTTGTCACTACTAGGAAATGATTTCTTTATATTTTTACTTAGCATGCATCCCTTACAAATTTCATTTTTACTAAGAGAAATAGAGGGTATGCCAAATACCATTTTCTGTAGATCTAGAAGAGCTTTGTAATGAATATGTCCAAGTATTTTGTGCCACAACTCACTGGAGCTAGTCACATCATGAGCCAATGCCTGAACTGACTGTCCTGACATGACGTAATGCCTTCTTGTCCTTGAAGATCGCCCAATATCTCTTATCCTCAAGGGTTGAAACTGATAGTAGATTCTTCTTGAGCCCTGAAACATATAATACTTCATTGATATGAAGTCTAGCCCCATATTCCAATCTAAAGGATATACAACATGCTCCCTCTATCTTGTAACATTTTTCATCCCCAACCTCAACCTGCTCGGCAAAATATTTTGTCTTGAAATCTAAGAGGATCTCCTTGTACCCTATGATGTGATTTGATGAAACACTGTCTACTAACCAAGTTTTCGGCCCCATGAAAACCGAACTGGATAAGGTAGAAACCAAGTAATATTCTTTTCTATTTTCTTTCGCAATAGAAGGACTTTTCTAATTTCTTTTGGATTCATCATCCTTAGCAGTTGAGGCATGATGTTTCCCTTTCCTTGGATATTTCTTTATAAACCAATAATCTTTAGCAAAATGACCCAACTTATTACAACTACAACATTTAAACTTAGATGTATCAATATTTTTTCCTTTGAATGTACCTTTGATGTTTATCTTCCTCTGAGAGCCTTTCTAGAAAGTGCCTTTCTTCTTTCCCTTGAATCTTGATGCTAAAGATGAGTGATCTTCTTTCTTTGGCTCGCTCCTGGTAGCTGTGTGACTCTCCTCCTGGAGGAAATCATGCCATAACCTCTCAAACATGGGCTGAATCTCTCTCCCACTTACACTGGATAAGAAGGTCTCCCATGAAGAAGGAAGACCGTCAAAAATGGCCTGCACTAAATCATCATCATCCACTATCACCCCTATGACCAAAAGTTGATCTATGATCTAGTCTATCCTAGAACAGAAAGATGCCAATGATTCACCTTTCTCCATCTTCAAATACTTAATCATGTGCTTAAGTGTCCTCTTCTGACTTGGATCCTGTTTCTCAAACAGATTCACCAAGGTATCCATACACTCCTTGGCATTGATTAACAAAGTCATTGCAAGAATTATACTGTCTTTGACTAAGTCAAAGATGATTCTCTTGGCCTTTGCTTGAATCTTCCTGAAGGCCGCTCTTCCTGCATTATTCGTGAATTACTCCACCACTGTGGTCACATACTTCTAAAGATCATGCTCCTACAAGATATTTGTTATCCGGAGATTCCACACATTGAAGTTGGTAGCTCCTTCGAGCCTATCCTCGGCCCTGACTGAAATGGAGGATGCCATGGAATTCACACTGGTAACTTAATGAATCTAGCTTGGATATGTGTGTACCTTTTGTTTCACTTTAACACGTTTAACACACCATATGCTCTGATACCATGTTAAATTATGAGCTTGATTTCTTATGTGGATTAATTCTTTTATTTTCTTCAACACTTTGATTCCAGCTTAATACACTTCAAAAATACCAAATTATAATAGAATAGAAATAACTATGTTGATGAGTAAGCATGCACATCAACAACACATATACCCTAGGGAAACCCTATACAAGGAGAAAAACCCCAACAAACGATATTCCTTTATTGCAATAATAATGTAATATCACTTACAAATATCCACCATGAATGTTCTTCTCTTAAAGAGCTTGCCAAGATGACTCTGACCTGACAAAGACCTAAAATACCTTGATGAAATACACCTCTGATATGCTTCCTCTATTATTGATATACATCACTAATATGTTGCTTTGGTATGCTGACTCTTTATCACTGATATGTTCCTCTATTTCTTCTCCCTTAACCTACATCTCAAAACTGTGTTGAAGAGAGGGGTCGACTTCTACTTATATAGGCTGAAGAGGAGAAGATGACTCGAAATAGTAACTTGTTTTCATTCTTTAATCATAACTCAACTTCATAATTTAGTTCTAACTAGACTTGAGACTGGTATACTGTAGTTCAAAAATAGAACTAGTCTTGAGACTTCAGTTACAACTCAACATTACACTTTAGTTTGAAAATAGAACAAGACTTAAGACTTTAGTTACAACTCATTACAACTCAACATTACACTTTAGTTCGAAAATAGAACTAAACTTAAGACTTCAGTTGCAACTCAACATTACACTTTAGTTCAAAAATAGAACTAGACTTAAGACTTCAGTTACAACTCAACATTACACTTTAGTTCTAAAATAGAACTAGACTTAAGACTTTAGTTACAACTCATCATTACACTTTAGTTCTAAAATAAAACTAGAATTGAGACTTTAGTTACAACTCGACTCTTTACAAGGAAATTCGAAATTCTCTTCATGGTGGATAATGTTACACGTGCCAACGCTCTAGATCAATACATTTATATCATTTTCAATATTAGGAATATTGTTTGTTTCTAGATCATAGGAATTTTATATTCAACCTAACTTTTGCTAGGTGCATTGAGTTTTTCTCATGGGTCACAAGGCTTGACTAGGCTCACAGAGGTTGTATGTTCCCCCTGACTTTTGCACTAGTTTGTTTATGTTCACAGAGGTTGTACGTTCCCCCTGAATTTTTCACTACATTGTCTATGCTCACAGAGGTTGTATGTTCCCCATAACTTTTGCATTAGACTCACATAGCATCTCGTTCATCCTGACTTTTGGTTTGACTCACAGAGGTTGTACATTCCCCCTGGCTTTTGTAAATACCTCACAAGACTGGTTGATTCTCCAAATCTCCCTGGCTAGCCTCAGGGTGGCCCATATGGCCTATCATTGGAGAGTGACTGTCGATGCTGCCAAATTTAACACTTTCATGTACCCAAAGAGAAGAAGTCCAAGCTAGACCCTTCAGGAAGAAAGGATACGTTTATGGGATAACAATGAATCTCCAAAGACATTCCATATTGGCATCCCTGGTTAGAGACAGATTGAGACAAGCAGAGATTTTTTCCTTGAAGAAGAGATAGCCTTTCAAAGATCCATAGAATCTCAGATGGAGATTGACAGTGAGACGATGCCTTCTCCCCCTTTCAACAGTTCAAAGGGAGACACACATTATTACAGCTAATCCAGTTGCTCCATTTGATATATTCAAAGATATTGCAATAGGGCATAAAATTCCTACCTAGACTCACTCTTCAAGAGGCAAAGAAACATACAAGCCTCTCAAGTCACATCCTGAGAAAGAAAAAGAGATTTTCGAGCTGTCATTCATTCATGAGCCACTTCATTAATGCTAAGACTCCTTGTCTTAGAGAAGAAACAAAAGAACAGGTGTGGAAATATGCGATAACAGAAGAATACTAGTATATCTTAAAGATTGATGTATAAGATATTATTTAGGGACCAGAAGGGAATCCTGTAGTAACTTCTAAGTGGATCTATAAGATCAAACATGCAATTGATGGAAGTGTCAAGAAATACAAAACGAGATTTATAACTAGAGGTTTCTCACAAACATAGGGAGTATTCTATGATGAGACACTTGATCAAGTAAAATTGATACACTTCCATCTGTACTACCATCCATGAGTTGGAAACTATATCAGATGGATAGATTCTTGATGATTTTGGATTTCATCAAGAAAGTTGTTGATCCAAACCTATATTATTACAATGTTGGTGACGAGAGCCTAATTTTGATGACTTATTCAAAAAGCCTTGTTGTTGGATACAAGTAATCCTTGATTTCTAAATTCAACATGAAGAATCTAAGTATGATGCACTACTTCTTGGGACAAGAAGTATGACAGAGGACCGATGAGATTTTCCCGATTCAAGGAAAATATATAATGAAAATATTAAAGGAGTTCAATATGACAAGAATGAAAAATCCATCGTGATGGATTTAAAGAAAAATATTGATGATGATTCATATGAGATTGATCCACAACTGATTGGATCACTGATGTATTTGGTTAACACCAGAATTGATTCATTCCATGTAGTGAGTGTGATTAGTCATTTAATGAGTCAACCAAGATAGTCTCACTAGACAAAACATGTATTGAGATATATATGAGGCACAGTTGGATATGGCCTAATATATGCCTCCAGTGTGAACCTAATTTTGCAGGATATGTCGATTCAGATTGAGAAAAAAGTATAGTGGACCGGAAGAGAGCATTCGATTGATGTTCTACCATGAAGTTTGTCATGGTTTCCTGATACAACAAGAAACAAAATCTATGTGGCCTTGAATAACACAGAAGAAGAGTATGTACCATTGAGTGTGCAAAGTAGTATGGCTTCACAAGCTTCTAATATATCTACTTGATGATGAGATGGATCCTATGATGATAAACAAGAGCCATGTATACAATCTCCTTGAGAACCTAGTGATTCCTGGTGGATCGAAACATGATGAGATGAAATATTCTTATATCAGAGATATGATGCAGAGGAAAATCATACACATGCAGTACCTTCCTACACATGAGAAGATTGCAGATATCTTCACCAAACCAACTTGGTGAAGAATTCCTTCCTAGTTGAGAGGGAGTATTGATGACTCCAGCCAAGACAAAATTCAGAGTACATCTGTGTAAGACTTGGCCTAATGAAGAACACCTCCCTAGCTGAGAGGGAATGTTGATGATTGCAGCTATGTGAGACATTCTCTAGCTTACAAATCTGTGAGATGTGGATCATTGCATCTATGTGAGTATTTCTCTAGCTTACAAACCTGAGAGAAATCCCCTAATAAGGGTATGTGGTTCCTACTTGAGACAGAGATGGAACGTAGATATGACCTCCTCCATTTAGAGAGTTGATAAAAACTCCAGATGGTTATCTAGTGGAAAAGGCGATCTTTTTAGTTAGACATGTCTATGGCTGAGCACAAGGTGAACACGTGAAATCCAAAAGTGCTGAGTGCATCATCATGTGATCATAAATGAATATGATGCATTAGCCTCCTCTGAGAAACATAGTTGATGAGAAACTCCAGATGATTATCTAGTGGAAAATGCGATCCGTTTAGTTAGATGTGATTGTGGCTGAGCACAAGGTGAACGTGTGAAATCCAAAAGGGTTGAGTGCATCGTCATGTGAACAGAAATGAATATGATGTATTAGCCTCCTCTGACCAGCAGAGTTGATGAGAAAATCCATATGATTCTCTTGTGTGAGGTAGTGGGAAAGAAGATCTGTAGAGTGGACGTGTATGTGGATGAGCACAGGTGAATGTGTGAAGAACGGGTTCTTCTGTGTAATGCAGTGAACCAGAGATATGGACATCCCTATGGATGTTCCCCTAGTGGATGAGCACTAGTGGGTGTATCATATCCCTTGCTATATTGATCAAGAGTCATACCTGCATGTAACCCTAATTGTAATGTAAAGGGTACTGGTTGGCCCCACCTTAATGTGATTAGTAATAAGTGTAAAAGATAATTGATCTGGTTAATATTAATTATATTATAATCTAGTGAGGTCAGTCTTGTTGTGACAATAGACACTTTTGTTGATATGTTCAGTTTAGTATAAGTAAAGGTAGATTCCCCATTGTGAAATCATATCCTTCATGTGAGTTTGGAAATTTCAGCAAGTACACTTCTTTGGGAAAAGTGCGCCTCTCTTGGGCGCTAGAGTTCTAGGGTTTGAGCACCCTCTTGTGTGCTAAGTCTTATTGGTGGTTAAGGTCTTTCTCTTTAAGAATATAGCAAAGGATTTGGCTGGGTTTTCTTCCCTTGTTGAGAAGGGTTTCCCAGGATACTTCTTGTGTTCTTGTGCATGGTGTTTCTTCTTGTGATCTTGGTTGATGCAACATTCTTGTTTATGGTTAAGACAAATGAAAATTGAAATGAACTACATGCTTAACCTAGCTTATTGAAAAATCAACAATGTGTGAAATCTACTGGTGGAGATATCAAACTAATTGTAGATAACTGAAAACGGGGAGATCGTGGAAGGAGAGGGAGCATTGGTGCTTGTTGGAAAGGTTGGAAGAACATAATGAGGTGTAACAATGAAAATCAATATGGTAAGTTTTTATTTTATTTTACTGTTCTTTGGTACGTCCGACAATTGTATGCACTTGGGAATTATGTTTATGTGAGCACTAGTGCACCATAATAAATCAAAATCACAAGAGAAAAAACTTCCGCTAAAACTTCTAGAAGTCCGCCTCCGCTATATATTTTTGTTTTTAATGGGTAACGATGTGCCTTAATGTTGAATCACTAGGGTGTCTGTATTGTGTGCACACTAGTGTGTTTGTACATTATAGGCACACCACTAAAAAAATCTCCACAAAAACCTTTGGTCGCCTGCCTCTGCTAACAACCTCCACTATAAATTGAAAAGGGATAAGTTTTCTGAAGAGATTCCATAAAAACCTTTTCTACAAGGTGTTCTCTTTGTAGTGTAAAAATGTGAAATTCAACCAAAACAATCTAACAAATTTCATATTTAAACAAGATTTAACTTGACATATGATACCTATGAAGTAGGTGATTTGTCCATCCTAGGTGAATATGGTTCATCGTTGTATGATACCACAACCTGTAAAAACACAACAACACTATATTTTATTTCTCATAAAAAAACTATAGAAACATGACAACTATCTTACAAATGTAGCAGAATAATAGAATATCGATGAGATTTCCATAGAATAAGTATAGCACTATGGTGAATTTATTAAAGTTACCACATACTCAAGTGTGTGGTAAACTAAACAAGAAAGTTGTTTTTATTGTTGTATCAATGGTGGAAATTGGCACTGATGCATTTTTCAATGTCGAGGATCTACTATCCAAGCATAGCAACTGCAAACATCATATAATTAGATATAGAAAAAATACACAATAAACTATATGTGTGTGTTTGTTTGTAATCAATGAAGAACATAAACACGGTCAAGATACAAACCTCCTCCATGAAACTCTCATGTCTAGCGGCCTCCATTGGCTCATAACAAGTCTTCCAGCGGCTGGAGCATCTATGAGGGTTACATGAACATTGAGTCTGTCCATGTTCCCTCTTCTAGATGAACTCTACTGCAAGGCTTGAAAGACCAACCCCTCCCCCAACATCACTTGTAGGTATCTTATGGCGGGATAATGCTATAAAAATGTTGTGTTGTTCCAGGATCCAAGCCAAGGTGGATATGATGTCTGTTTCTAGCTTATTCTTTTGGAAATGGGAGGATGTTGGGAAGGGGGGTTAGGAATTCTCCTAGATGAACGATGACCTGGAAATAGGTCACGTTTTAGCATTTTCTCTATCTTATGTGGACCCTTGACCAACCCCCTAGAATTCACCAACGTCAAAGTAGTTGACATGGAGACCTAACATAAGCTCTGTCCATAATTTTCTGAGGAAATATAGAGGCACCTCTCTATTATTGCAGAAAGGTTTTTCAAATTCCATAAACCACTTATCCATCCAATTCCCTAAAAGTGGTTGTTAGGTGCACCAATCAATACAAAAGCATCCCTGTTCAATTCTTGGATCAATGAATAATGTCATCAGTTATTGTTTTGAAAATTTTAGATCTCTAACTTGGTTTTTATCTAGCTATGTCATGTAATATTCATACATCCTAGGTATGTAATCATAAATGTTACTTAATTAGTTTTGGGCATTTGCAATGAAATATATAATAGGGTCTAGAAAACTCACTAGTGACATTCATGAGGGATTTTTGGTATTTTGTCAATTTCGTTCAAGGGTTCTAAAAGACCTCAACCCTACATCAATTTCCATGTTTATGTTTACCAGTTGTGGGTTGGGGTTTGGTGTGCCTTCCTGTGGCAATGTTGAGTTGGCTTGGAGTTTTCTCCAAGGTCCATATTAATTAAGTGTGCTACAATTTAATAAGGGAGAATGAAATTTAGGTTTATTTTTTTCTCATTTAAACTAATTATGAAATAAAATAAAAAAATTATATCAAAATATATTCCTGGAATCAATTGGAAACCACGTCAATAGAGTGTTGGAGACAACATAAACAAAGTGAGGGCAATGATTTGTCAAGCTCTTCTCCAATTTTGCTCAATTTCACTTAAAAATGTGTGGCGTGGTTGATCTATTGGTGAAATAAACTAGTCGGTGGCGTTTTATAAAAAAATCACAGAGGAATGTGCACATGTTCCTAGAGTACATGCATGTGACATGTTCTTCCTAACCCGCTGAATTAATGTCCCAAGTTGCAGTTTGAGGATTGTCATACTTGTCAAATCAAGAACGCTCACTCGTTCCTACGTGAGCTTCATGGGTTGCCACTTTTTTCCATCAACTTTTTCCTCACACCCTAATGTATATATAACCCATCAAAAAATTATAGTTGAAGTTACAAAATTATTTATTATTTTTTTTATTATTGAAATTTCAACTTCTGTATTTGATTATTCATTAAATTTTAATATTTTAAATAATTGGAAAAAACAATATGTTTTTTAGATTTTTTTTAAAAATATATTTAATTTAGCATTCTCAATTCAAATAAAATTACTTTTTCAACTTTTCATTATAAAAAGATTTGAATGAATATATACTCTTCACAACTTGAAAATAAAAATAATCTTTTAAATTTAATAATCTTATCCATTAAAATAAAAATATCCCTTTAAATTTAATAATCTTATCCATCTAGTGGTATGCACAATTTAAATAATCTTATCCATGTGTAGTAGGATGCACCAAGGTAAATAGATTGCATTGTCGAATAAGATTTGTTCAAACATAATCTTTATGAAAGGTTTATATCCATATCCACTCAAATCCAAGCACATATGCTGGTACGACAGATTATTCACTTCCTTTGATTGGAGGCTCCCCGCCTAAAAAGGGCCACATAAGATATAGGAATCCCAGCGCTGTCGGCCATCGAAATTATCCCCACTATACTAGATAGAACCAAAGCTAAATTTGCATTAGTTTCCCTACCATTACCCCACAAATACTTTATTAATTAATATGTTGTATTTTTTATTTATTTATTTTTTAACCAATGGAAATTAATCTTCTGGGAACCCACCTCGATACTTTCTCATATAGTAGATGATATGGGAATGGAAAGCAGCAGCCCAAGGAACTCGTAGCCAAGCTACT
This sequence comes from Picea glauca, assembly GCA_000966675.3. Lineage (NCBI taxonomy): Eukaryota > Viridiplantae > Streptophyta > Pinopsida > Pinales > Pinaceae > Picea > Picea glauca. The sequence continues at coordinate 995,288 of JZKD02S2279521.1, forward strand.
TGTAACCTCTCCTCAAACTAAAAAAACGTGCACACTTTTTGCCATACAAACTATCCCTCATGACTTATTAATATGTTGTATTTAAATATTTTTTTATGACTTTGACATTAAAATAATTTTTTTATGACTTTATTGACCATTAAGAATCATATTCCAAGTAAGAAAAAAAATATAACCACTACCAAGTATTTCCACCTTAAGTATATTATAATAATACCAACCACTTTAAGCGCCATGATTTTAATGTAAAGTTTATTTTTTAATT